>CAMOHE010025469.1:0-50399 GCA_946598075.1 Artocarpus hirsutus | reverse complement strand
TATTTATCAAACGCAAGTTTAGTCTACATCAAATTAGTATTCTTCCATAAAGAAGTTAAAAATGATCGTGAAAAAAAAAAGGACAAAAGTTGGATAATTGGAGACGAAAGGCTTGCATAAAAACCTCTCAAGGAAAAAGAGGAAAGCTTGCATAAAATATGCGATGCTTAAGTATCATTGCCTAAAAAGTTTGACGTTATCATCTTTGGACGTCATTATCTTAAAAAAAAAAAAAAGAAAAAAGAAAAATACAAAGAAGACTTTTAGATGGACAAAAAGCAAAACCAAAAATTATCTTTAACCAACAATCTTTCATCCCTTTATAAAGAGTGATTTCGAGAAAGGGTTATAAGAAAAAAATTTTTGGACAAATCACCTCTATCTTTTTTTGGATCAAAAAATTAACTTTTTAGGAATAAAAACACTTTATTTTTTTTAATCTGTTGAAGTTTTTTACTTTACTATAATTATTTTTTTTTTACTTTTTTTAAAAAAATTGAAACAATTTATCTGTTAAAAAAACATATTTTTTAGTGTAAAAAAAGAAACCATTTTCTTGATTCAAAATTTTTTATTTTTGGCCCTTTTTTTCAAATTACGCCCTTTATAAAAGCGTTGCAAACGATAGACCGAAAACAAAATCCAAAAAATTGTTTTTATCATTCACCACGAGAGACACAGATAGAGATCATGTGCACGTTAAAGAAGCGAGGCAATATCTTCATCCTGACCCTAACGGGCCCAGGCGAGCACAGGCTCAACCCAAACCTCATCGACGAGATCCAGTCGGCCCTGGGCCGGGTCCGGGCCGAGTCCACCACTTCGTCGGCCCTTATCACCACCGCCGAGGGCAAATTCTTCTCCAATGGCTACGACCTCGACTAGGCCCGATCCTCGCCGGACCACCAGGCCGCCCGGACCTACCTCCTAGCTCCAAGCTCCGATCGCTTGTCGCCGATCTAATCTCGCTCCCGATGCCAGCGATCACCGCCGTCACCGGCCAACCCTCGGCCGCCGGGTTCATCCTGGCCTTCGGCCAGGACTACGTCCTGATGAGGAAGGACGGGGTTTCTGTACATGAGCGAGCTCGACATCCGGCTCAAGATCCCGACGTGGTTCGTGGCCATGATCAAGTGCAAGGTCGGGGCGCCGGCGGCTCAGCGGCTCCTGCTGATGGCGGGGGGAAGATGACGGCGACGGAGGCGGTGGAGAAGGGAATTGTGGATTCGGCGCACGATAGCCCGGAAAAGACTGTTGAGGCGGCGGCTGGGATGGCGGAGAAGCTGGCGGCGAGGAAGTGGGACGGCGAGGTGTACGCTCGGATTAGGATGGAATTGTTCTCCGAGGTTTTGGGTGCGATTCGAGCCAGCGGCACTGGGTCTAAGCTGTGAATTGTTCGGGCTCGGTTGGATTTTTCTCTTTGTCGTATCGGTATTGGAATGGACAATTCTGCCCCGAATAGATACTGTTTGGATCAAATGCTTACATCTGTTGGAATGTTCTCTTATGTATTAAAAATATGAAATATCATCCTCTTCTTTATTTTTTTATTTTATTTTTTGAAATGTTAATTACACTTATATTATTTTACTCATTATAATTTAATATCAAAATTAAAAACTCTAATTTTCTCCCTATTCTCTTACGAGGGAGTGAAAAATAAAGTTAACTTACACTCTTAATAAATTATTAATTTTTAATAAAAAGATAATTTTAACCATTGATATATTAGAAGATATTTTTAATAAGTTAGGACATTAAGCCACATTTTATAAGTTGTCGTTTTTTAATCATTTGCTTTTTTTTTAAGTCATTTGCGAACTTAGGAATGAATGATACTTGTGGCATTCACACACTATAAAAAAGTAGAATGTCAATTCTTAAGAGTGGTACCTTTGTTGTTAATATGATCTTAAAAGAGATAACACAAAATTTACTTTTAACTTTTGTATGCAATACTTTTTTTAAAAAAATTTAATTGTGGTATACAGTAAGTTTTAAAAATATTCATTACACTTCCAAAAATATAATTATTCCATTTAAAAGTAGTGCCCTACTTATATGATTTCTTGTTTCATCAAGAGTCTTGTTGGAAAAGCATTCAGATATAAAACTTGTTAGAAAAACTCTTAAGATCATTACCAAAAAGGTTCTCTTATAAAGTCATTGCTATTAAAGTAACACGGGAAGTAAGCATCATGAAGTTACATGAATTGATGGGGTCATTGTAAACCTTTGAGATGGATTTGAAGCAAAATATTAAGGAGAGAAGCATGGCTCTACAAGCTAAATCTCAAAGTCTCTTTGATGAAGGTGAGTCCGATGACAAGGATGATTTGACTAGGTCTCTTGCTTCACTGACTATGAATTTCAACAAAATTTTAAAGAAGATAAACATGAAAAATAAATCGTCTAACTTACAATTAAAATACAATGTCAATAATAAGACTATCCTCAACTCCTCCAACGTCAAGAAGAAGAGCAAGAGAATACAATGTCGAGAGTGTGAAGGTTATGATCACATTTATTCGGAATGCCCTACTACCCTCAAGTAAAAGGAAAAATTAATATGGAGTGACAAAGAGTTAGATGAAAGTGAGAAAGACATTGAAGATTATGTCGGCAACTATGTTGCTTTCAACATCATCACTAACCGTGAGGTTCAATAGGGTTATGTTGGCATTGTCATAAAAGATGTTGCAATACCTACTACAACACTTTAAGGCAGACGATGAGATTTCTACTGAATCCGACGCTGAATCTGATTGCAGCAGTGATGATGAAGACCTAAACATAGAGGAAATTCAAAAGGCGTGCCAAGTCATGTGCAACAAGAGGATTCAGGTTTGTAAACTGAATAAGTCACTGGAAGAGCAAGTTGCTGAACTCTCCAAAGAAAAGGAAGCGTTGAAAAGAGCTATTATCAACTATGAATTTCTTGCTTCTAAAAAGGAAAAGAAACTTTAAGAGACTAAAGCTGAATTGGAAACACTCATAAGAACTTGAAGATGCTAAATTTAGGCATAGCCAACCTTGATCTCATATTTTCGCTGGGAAAACCAAATGGTGGTCATCATGGTCTAGGATCTTAACTTTAAAGACGATATTTGTAAAGAATCATTAGCTCTTGAATTATGTTCTCTCTCTAGAAAGAACTCTGTCCCTTCATCCTCCAGGCATAAGTTGAAAAGGCTTGTTCCCCTTGTCGTTATTACTGTTTGCCTCACATATAAGACCTAGATATAGTATTTAGATGCATTAAAAAATGGACTGACAATTGATTTATTGTTTTCCTCATACAAAAGAGGGCTCCAAAATCCAAAATTGATTTAAAAGGTAAAATTAACAGAAAAGTTTAAATTAGGAATACTGATAAGGAAAAACCTGAGACTATGATGCTTTTCAAGATTTGTGTATGAGAGATTGAAGAACTATTGGCAAATTTATTTTCTAAGGCTCTTCATGCTCCTAGGTTCAAATCACTTAGAAAAGCATCAGGAATTTGTGTTGTGTGACTGGCATCTTAGGTTTTTTACATTTAACGCATCCATATTGCATTAGGCATGTATTAGGCTCATGTTTATTTATTTTATACAAAGAAAAAATTTGAGAATTCAACATGGAAAATCGTTGAATGATTGTAAATTGTTTGAAAAGACTTGTGCATAAATCAATCTTGATTATTACAAAGGTTCAATTAATTATTTATATGCACTAAAACTATCATATTGTTTTGATCTTTTTGAATTACACTGCAACTGTTTTCATAGATTCTTTTATGCAAATATAACATACAATATTATAGATAAAAAAATAAGCGAAAAAAGGAAAAAGGGTAATAAATATCAATGAGTAATTTAGGTTTATGTATCACCAATACGTAGAGGACAATCTACAATGAGATGAAAGCCCTTAAGTGCAATAAAGTTGAATATTATAATGTTATAATAAATAGAAAATATATTTTCATATTGTGAATTTTAGATGATCAAGATAGTTAGAACAAGTTTTTCAAAAATTTTGAGATAACGGGTTGTAAAATTCAGGAAGCTCTCTTCAAGTATGGCATGTTTTTCTCCCTCACATACACTTGAACTATAATAGTATGTCCGTGATAATTTTAGCATTGATTTATGTTCAAGCTGTGATGATTTAAAAATAATTCATGTTCAAAAGATAAAAAATAAAGCTGAATTTTCTAACCAAAAAGTTTTTTTTTTTTTTCTGTTGTTTAGGTGCATCATGCGTATTTTCTGCCTTTAGTTTTTTTTTATTTATTTATTTTTATCTGCATGCACATATTCACACTATGCGCACGTGCACACGTGACTTTAAAACTTTTGTTTGTCAATAGCTCTTAAATTTATCAAGAAAATTTTGGCTGAAAATTGGTGTGGACAAGATGACTAAATTTAGGGGAGCAATGATTTGAATCAAGGTCATGTATAATGTTTCATTGGGCTAAAGAATTTTTTATTTTGTTTCTATTTCAATGTTTTCTTATGAATTGTTCTGTGGTTGGGCTAATGCTCTTTGGCTCTTTTGTCAAAAAGGGGAAGATAAGAGAAAACAAAATATTCTTTAGCTTTGTGGTCGTATGATTGTGTTATAAGACAGGAAAGTATCGTGTACAATGGATGGGGGAGCAAGATGAAGACTGAATATCAAGTTTCATAGTCCAGTATTGCACCGAATGTTACAACACCATCTGCAACATCAATCATTCAAGTTGCTAAGGTGCAGATGATACACATTTTACAGGTTGAATTGAAAGAAGTTTAGTTGAAACAGAAGCAATTTGCACAAAAAGAGAGGCAAATAAATGGCTTCTTGCTTAGCTTGTTTTGCCATCTTGAGAGAAGGTTCATACATTTCAGATAGTTCCTCTGCAACAATTACTTCCACGCGTCACAATTTGTAGACAATTTAAAGGATATTTTCACTTTATCTATTATTTTGCCAAAAAGGGGGACTCGCAGTGTTTGGTTTTGATTGCATTGATTGTATATATTTCTTGAAGATGTTTTTCATGCCGCATATATGATGTTTTGCCAAAACAAGTCAAATGGATAAATTGTTAGGTTTCTAGTTGGCACATTTGGCAACATTATTCACGATTTTTTACCGGTTGTTTGATAACTGTTTCTATCATAAACTCAGTTATGAACAGTGTATAGCTCTAACATGCTATAGTAACAATAAAAAAAATTACTGCAGTGTAAAGCTCTCACATGTTATAATAAAAGTGGTTCTAACCACTAGTTCCTACCACCCTTCCAAACACCTTATTGAAATAAATTAGAGTCATCTGATCATGCTACAACATTAGACATTCCAATTTAAATAGAAGAGAATCTGATCAGAACAATTCAAAGTGCAGAGAGGATAAGCATAAAATCCTAATCTAAGTTGAATTCAAAACTGACTTTTACTAGGATTTAGTTTTTGGCTATTTAATACTCATGAGATTGTGATTTGCTTCAAAGAATTATTTGCTGAAGATTTTTTTAAAGAGAAGATTAGGAAAATCGCGCAAAGAAGATCCAGATTTACTTTAAAATTCAGATAAGAGATTATAGATAATTGTTGCTACACTTTCTAAAACACCTTCTGGTGATACTTAAATATAAAACACCTTATCCGAGGTCTGAGATGGAGCTGCTCTATATAAACCTCAATTCAGGTGGTACTTTGTACACTTAGATAGTTATTTTTGTAGGGTTTTAAGCAGGCTTCACTTGGTATTTTTCAAGAGAAGAATTCGAAGTCTTCGAGAGGAGACCGTTTGCAAGGTGAAGGGATTCAAAGTGCAAACATTCAAGAAGAGTGATGCTTGTTGGATAGATCCATTTAATTGTTACAATACATGAGCGACAATCAGAAGAGGGAATCTTAATATGGTTTAAGTCCGATTGGTGTTTGTAGTTATTAATAATCAGTGGATTATTCAATAGTTTGGTGTAATCTTCTCATGGATGCAGGCTTGTGTTGAACCACGTATAAATTGCTTGTGTCTCTTTATTTACTTTATGTTTTCGATAAATTTTATTAATTAAAATTTTAATCGAATTAATTAAATGTTAAAATAATTTCTTTCAAATAATATCATGTATTTGAATTATATATAAAGTGTTTCTTTAAAATTCAAGTTTTACTACTTTAAATTTGTTATAAAAATAACATTCTAACATTTTCATCCACTTTTCAATTTGGCTCAAACCATTTAATAAGCACTCTTGGGGCATCTTATTTACCTATAATATGATAGAATTGGAATTTCTGAACAATTGCTTGACGTGAGAATTGGAGTATGCGTTGAGACAACAATCACCAGATAATAGCTCAAACTTAAACGTTTTAAAATTTTTTTTTTTAATGAAAAACAAAGACTTGAGAATTTTACCATTTATTTTAGATTTGCAATGGGAATATTAAAACCAAAAAAGAAAATCATCTTATACAGAGTTTACATGCTCCGGATTTACTCTAAATTTAGTTATAAATGTTGTACATAATATTTTATTAGATATATAGTTTAATAAATTGGGATTGAGAGTCCGAAAAGGTTGTCCAGATGTACAGAATAGAGGGGGAACAGGGGAAAACAGAGTGACTATTTCATTGCCCTGTTTCAAATAAAACAATGTCGTAGATAGCTCACTAATCAAGGATAAATCCTTTACGTTTCCTGATCATGCCTCTGGACAGTACAATCCAGAGACTGGCAAGAAATTGGATGTTAACAATTTGCAGGTCTTACGATTGTCGTTCTCGTACTCTGTTATTCAAATGAGATTGTTGTCGTTTTCTACTTGATTGCATTTGTTGAGTTTGTTTCTGTTACATGCTGACGTCGGTCTTGATGTTTTAGCACACTTGCCTTTTTTCAAATTTGATGTCGTTTTAGAGGGAATTTGTTTCAGCTTCCTGTCGTTTTGCCATTGAAGAGTATGTAACA
Source organism: Artocarpus hirsutus (assembly GCA_946598075.1). Taxonomy (NCBI): domain Eukaryota; kingdom Viridiplantae; phylum Streptophyta; class Magnoliopsida; order Rosales; family Moraceae; genus Artocarpus; species Artocarpus hirsutus. Next base: position 43,441 of record CAMOHE010025469.1, on the reverse strand, counting down.
CTATATAGTATATTCTGCCAAACGCCACTTTTTGAGATTGATGGAGCATTTTGTGACCGTGAGGTTTTCTCTTGTAAATTTTTTATTGGTGTTAGCAGAAGGTACTTGTAATGTCTCACAATATATCACTAAGAAGAACAAACATTGCCATGAATGTTTTTTCCTGGGAGCTGGAGGGTAACACTGTATCACATAATCTTTGCATTTGTTTTACAGTGTGTTTCATTGGAGAAGAAAGAGATGGAGGGAGGGAGAGGGGTGGAAGGAGAGAGGTGAGAGGAGAGATCAAATCGCTTGTTTGGTTGAAGGGAAGAGGGGGAGGAGAGGAGAGGTTGAGGGCTAAGCTCTCCTCTTAAGCCCATCAAAACCACTCCTTCTAATGATGCGAGGATTGATGAAGTACTTGCAGAGGCAATTTCATTAGCAAAAGGGTAATATATAGGTTGAGCAAGAAATTTGTTATTTTTTAATGCTAAATGAAAAAGTGAGTTCAAAAATAGATTCTTTAATCTAATTAATGTTTTGTGAAGTGTGAGAGTTAATGACTTTCTGTTTTTGAATGAATTTTTGCAAAATATCGTCAAGAGTTTTAACTCGTAAAATAAAAGTTTCAGGAGGTGAAAAATTTTGTTGAGGTTTTTGAAATTGTGGATTCAGTGGATATTGTAAATTCTACGGTTGTTATAGAAATTGTGGATAGTTTTGAAAATTTTAAGATAGATGTGGTGGTGGTTGTTGTGGTTGATCATTCCTCCAATTAAAATTGGGATAATTTCTCCATTCTGGATTGTATGTGTTAAAATGTAGAGATGGAAAAGGCTTCCTAACGTGATCCATTTGGTTTGTGTAATTCACATGTTCATGGGACTCTTCTTTAAAATCTGGACAACTATAAATTGAGTGACTTAGAGTTTCACAAACACTACACAAAGTTTCAATTTTAAGTTCATGAATATTTCTACGATCTATAGCTTCAATCTTTATTGACAAACATTCTAGAATTTAAATCATCTCTTGACTAAATTGATAAACACTTCTTTGAGCATTAGAAAGATTAGACTTAATTAAGCCTTTAGAATTAACATATTACTAATATTGAGAGTTTTTAGCTAAGTTATCTAGAAAATTGAATATGTCATCAAGTTTTTTATCAAAGAATTCTTCATTATACATTGTTTCAATGAATTGACAAATTTTAAGAGTTAAACCTTCATAAAAAACTAATATAACACCATTTTTCAAAACTATGATGGGGACAAGAATTCAACAAATTTTTAAAACGTTCCCAACATTGAAAATAAACTTCTTTTGCGTTTTGAAAAAAATTTGCATTTGTTTCTTCAAAGCATTGGTTTTATGAGTTGGAAAGAATTTCTTAAAAAATAGTTTGCATTTCTTACCATGTACGGTTTTAAAGAAGTAAGCTAAGTTTTAGCCTTATTTATTAAAGAAAAAGGAAAAAGCTTAAGCCTACTAATTTCATTTGAAACATCTTAATTAGTAAAGGTAGTATAAATATCTTCAAACTATCTATGGTGTAAACAAGAATTTTCATATTTTAAGCCATGAAAATTTAGAAGCAAGTTAATCATTCCTAATTTGAACCTAAGGTTAGCGGAATTAAGAGGAAAAATATGACACGATGGAGCAGATTCTCGAGGTAAATGCAAATCACTCCTGGTTCAAACTCTTGAAGGTGCAAATAATAATTTTCAGATTCTAAGCCATGAAAATTTGAAAGTAAGTTAATCATTCCTAGTTTGAACCTAAAGTTATGGGTATAAAGAGGAAAAACAAGACACGATGGAGTGGATTCTCAGGGTGGTTACAAAAAATCATGCATCGATCGAACATGATGGATAATTTGTTGATTAACAATGTTTTTATTATCAATACTTTCATCATCAACTATTTTGAGTGAATATAAAAACAACTAAGACTAAAGGTGATTTTAAACTTTTTCTAATTAATCTACGAGTTTTAGAAATACAAGACCAGACATGCATGCAAAATATTTATATTATTTACAAAGTTTTCTAGATGAGATGTTAAGGTTTTCTTTATTCATGGTCAATAAAGTAGTGAGTGAAAAGTATTCGCCTTATTTATTTCGTAGATGTTGAGAATTTTATTCTTTAAGAATGTTCCCTGGAAAGATTGGTGAACCAAAAACTCCTTAAAAACCAACCTTATACTCAGAATAGCGTTTCTAAAATGAATGGTGTTGGGAGAATCTCCAAAAGTAATTAGTTATGGGAAAGGTTTCCAAACCAATACTAGTCCCTAAATAGAACTTTCTCAAAGCATAATATTCCTCAAAACCACAATTTTATTCATTATTATGAAAAACCTAAATCTAAACCCTAAAACTAACAAATAATAAAAATATAATTACAAAGAAATATTTTTTATTTTCAAAATTTTTTAATTTTTATGAATAGTGAATGGTGACTTACCTGGAATGCATGCAAAATTCCTATGTCAATAGTATTTAACTCCTGCAAAACAACAACTATTGACATAAAACAAATAAAATAGAAAAATAGTTAGCAAAATAGAAAATAAAAGCAAAAATAAATATAGTATACAAAACATATTGTGCTAATGACGGTATGTTCTCTAGCAACAGCAGCAAAAAAACTTATTCGGTCCTTAAAGCTACAATTCCAAAATAACCTCAGGTATAAGGTTGTCATAAGTAATAAAAACTCAGTAAATCTAAGGTCGATCCCACAGAGAATAGGTGATTGTTGATTCTAGTATATTTATTAAAGTATTTATTTACAATATTTACATATTTTTACAGTATTTTTTATTTTTAGATTTTCGTAATTTTGGAACTTTAACAATAAAAAATGTATCTAATTGAAATGAAACTTTAACAGTAAGTGTGAATAATTAAAAGAGAAATAACAATAATTATAACAGCACTAAGAATTAAAGGTTTTGTTCTAGCAATTAACTTAACTATATTTTAGTTTTTCTAAATTATTTATTAAATGGTTTAAGAATACACTCTACCATCTTCTGTCGATAATAAATTAGATATTACGAAACATTTACTATGCAAGTTCATATCTATAATGTAGCAAAAACTCAATAAACTAGCATAATTTCAATATTATTTAGCTAAAATAACAAACAAAATAATAAGTTAAGTATTTATTGTATTATTCCCAGTCTACGACTAATCAAGGTCTGCCTAAACATAATTCGTGTCAGCCTATATCGACGATAAATCAAAAGCAAAATTTTGCCAGAGTTCTAACTAAGAAAATACTAAAATCCTAAGTTTTCTAAAAAAATAATTTTGGCATTATAACCGCTTAAAAAACTAAGAAAAACTAAAAATATTTAAGGCAATTTTGACAAAAATTTTCTCTCTCTCCTTAACTAAAAAAAAATTAAAAAGACATATTTAAAATAAAAATACTTGAAATATTATTAACCACATAATTTTTACAATATAATATTAAAACTATTTTATACAAAAACATAAACTAAAAACTAAAAATTAAAAACTAAACTAAAAACTAAACTATTTAAAACTATTTAAATAGTGATATGTAAACATTGAGAAATGAAGAACCAGGGCTCTCCCCCCATATCTATAGGCTTATAAAAATTACTGTTACAAGTTTTTAATAATTTTTTTGCACTATTTTAGTTAACATTTTGAGCTACAATTTGCCAACTTGTAACATTTTTTATTGATTTCCTTTTTCCTTTGTTTTTCTCCAGAATTTGAGATTTAGGCTGAGATTTGGTGTGACACGTGCATGGGAAGGATGAACGCTGGTTTGTGACAGCGTTGATATAGACCAAAACTAGTGGCCTATATCAAGTCAAACACGAAGAAAGTAATTGCGAGTTTCTCTCATTGTTGGATGAGTTTAAGTAATCAGATCGAACGGTTACCAAAAAAGATTCACGTTAAAACGACTGCAATGAATCTGAAGCTGATTTGAGTGTGCTGACATGCAGGCCCCGCTATACGGCGGCTTGTCTGGCAGCTGGAGTGAGGATGCTACACATGGAAAGCAATCTGACGACCCCGGTTCATTTGGTAGTGCATCCAGCAGCAGAGATGAAACCACGTGTCCCTTCTTTTATAAATTCAAATTTTCTTCTATTTTTTAAGCATTTGTTGTCTGCTTTTGTTTGTTTTTATGCCATTTGCTCCATTTTTCTATCAAATTTCAAATCTAAAGTTACAAAATTGAAACAAAATTACTTATTTTACAAACTTAATATTTACAAATAATTTCAAAAATATTTATTTTACACAAAACACATTAAAAATAATTATAAACATCTAAAATTTTGAGCCTTTTTGGTTTGACATAGATATAATTTTTAAGACTCAGAAATATTTTTAGAAATTACAAAAAATATTATAAAACATATTTACAAACTTAAGACACACTATAAAACACATTAAAACTCAAAATAAAATTACAACAGTATTTTTATAGTTTTAATTAATTTCAAACTAAACTAATATTTTACATATGAAAATTATTCTAAAAATTACCAAAATATTATTAAACATAAAAACATATTAAAAACTCATAATTAAATATATTTTTATACAAAGAAGCTAATATATTATTTAACACACAAATGCTTTAATTAAGAAGTTTAACGAGAAATATGCATACAAAAAGCTTGATTTTAGCTTTAAAAATGTGTATTTTCTAAGTCTCATCAAGGCCATTTTAGAAAAGATGATTAGCAAAGATCTATTTTGCATTCTTGTCTTTTTCATAGATACCTTTGCAAGTCTAGAAATTACAAGATTTTTTAAATTTAAAATCTACTTCAAATTCCTTCCTTTAGTTGGTCAAATTAAGGAAAAAGAATATACGATTCTTCATAATTAATCCTTAATAGATAGTATCCAAACATTAAATTGTATATTAACTCTTGTATGCATATTATATAAATATAAGAAACTAATTTCATTTTTTTTTTCCTTTTTCCATTTCAATATTCCCACGCTTTAATTAATCTCACATTGCTCGGGGTTATCGACACCCTTGCAAAAATTAATTAGTCAACACTTTATTTCTAATATAGAATCGGTATATATTGTTTTCTGAGCTAGATATAGTACTTGTATAAATGCAAATCACATACATAAACGAGAATAGCAATATATTATTGAAAAATGCTAGAATCACTTCCATTGTCACTTTTTTTTTTTTTGATACTCTTTATTTTTTACTTGTCACATATTATCACATTTTTAAATAAAAATAAAGCATAATTTTACACCATTGTTTCACCTTTTCATTACAACCTTGCCATTGTATTTTTCTGCTAATGAAAAACGGATTTGTTTTTAAAATCCGTTACTTGATTACTTTTTTTACGTTTTATTAAAAAAAGGAAAGAATATATATATATATATATATATATATATATATATATATGCATATAACGTTAAAAATATATTCTAAAAAAAGTTAATCTATATAACTCTTATTATGTGGATATACACTTTACTAATTATGTGGATATGCGTTTTTTTTCTAAACATTATATAACGTTTATATATTGCTGAATAAAGAAATCGTATAATTTTTTTGAAAGGAAAAACATATCATATATGCTTCATATTTATGTAAATATCATTGCAAAAAAAAAAAAAAGAAATTTGATTGCAAGTCATATATATATATATATATATATCATTTTGATTTAATGAAAAAAAAAAAACTAACAACATAGTTGTCTCAAAAACCAACGAAATTAAAAAAAAATGCTAAATACTATTTTTTTCTTTTTAAGAAATTACATGATAAATATATCAACACAGTCGTAATAAAAATGTGAAATGATGGTTTGAAATTATGCTTTATTTTTATTAGAATATGTGACCATGTGTAGCAAAAGTGGAAGATAAAGAGTGATAAAGAGATAGAAGGCCATGAATCGTGGTGGGGTGAGGCGTTATAATGCTACTTTCAGGTGCAGGGTTGATTCCTTGTGCTTGCAAAATCATAAATTTTTTTCTCACAAAAAAAAAAAAAAAAAGAGTGATAAAGAGAGTATCAAAGAAAACGACCCTAACATTTTTGTATATTATTTTCAAAAATATTCCGTTATGCTTTTTAACACAAACCTATATCATGGAAGAGCATTGATTTTAAGTCATGTCTAATGCTTGGTTCGCGCGATCAGTCATGATCTCATACCATCAAAACCAAAAACTTAGCATGGGAGAAGACAAAGTGACAGTGGAAGAGAGGGGGAATCAACTAGAAGAATCATAAAACTTGATCAAAATGCAAGAAAGCAATCTGTTTAGCTTGCTGCTTCTTAGTTTGTTCCTCATTTTTGACCACCATCGAGAGTAGAAGCCCCATTTTTAATTTTGGCTACCACGAGCACAATAGGACGCGTCGAATGGATAGGCTCGACGTAACATGAACATAAAATCTAAGACTGGTAATGTTGATTATGACACAACAACATGATATAAAACAACACGAATTTTGCACCTAACCCAAGCACGACACGAAATCATTGAAAATGATTTAAAAATTATATTTTACATCATACAAAATCCCATGTAAATTGCAAAACGATATCAATGTCATCTCTATACTATATAATATATAGTCTTTATTTGACATCTCGATGACAAATAGGTAAAATTACCATAATATAAAATTTTCACATGCTATAATTCTCAAACCAACAGTTTTAGTTTTATCTGTTCTTCAAACACCTTAATAGTATAAAAATTTAACTTACCATGTACTTCACTTGGCCAACGACAGCAATCTTTTTTTATCTATATAGTGTTCGGTAATATAAAATAAAACTAAAATTTTTAATTATTATAATATAAAATTTTAATATTTCTAACTAAAATTAGTTTAAAACGTTACCTTCCTGTTTTCATTTCCTTTATGAGGTGAACAACTGCAAGCTTTCGGCAATCGTCACGACTCTCTTTTTTTTTCGTCGTCTCTCTACAAAAGCGCTAAAACCCGCCATTACAGTGCCTCAGTTAAAACCCTACGGAAGGTCCGAAACCCGCCAGGAGCCTTCGACGCTGAGGTTCGTTTTGCCCGCAACAATGCAGGACTCTTTGGACATGTATCTCGACGACCTTATCGAGAAGAACAAGAAACCCGGTGGCTACAATCGCAATCCCAAAGACCGAGACCGAACCCGAGGCCGAGGGCGAGTCTGCGATTCAGGACCCGATCGTCGCTTCTTCAACCGCCTCTCGGCCAGGTCCACGCCGTACCCTCCTGTGCGGGTAAGATATAGATGATATTTTTTTTCCTGTATACATATTGGAGCGCAATGAGTTTGGACGCTGTTTTGTAGCTGATAAAATGGGGGAATAACAAGAGACACAAAACGCATTTTCCGATTCGACTTTTGTATATAGTTTTGATTCACTGTTTTCGATGGATTTTAGCCAAACGTGATATATTTGCGTGTAAATATATTACAGGAGACAGTGGTTTTGAGCGGAGGAAAGTCTAAGGCAGAGGAGGGCACCAAATTGTATATTTCGAACTTGGATTCTGATGTTTCTAATGAGGATCTCGAGGTATTTACATGTTCCTTTTCCAGTCAAGTTATTATTCATTTTGATGTATGTGGACTAGATTTTTGTTTATATACTTGTTAAGGTTTTAGATTGTTGACTTGTCAGGATTGTAGAATGTAAAATGGTTTTGTTTCTCATGGTGAGTTTGGTTCGATGAACTTTTCTGTCTTCTGTATACTAGTGTGGTAGTTTGTCAAAGAGTGAATGATTGTGTATGGATTTTGTTTGTGAATGACAACCCAGTGTTTAAAAGTTTATAAGAAATTGAAACGGTACTAGGTATGTTTTTTAGGCCAAGTTTGAATTGAACATGCAACTGTCGCCATAAGATTTCTAAATCTCGAAGTGTTCGTTTAAGATTGTTTGTGCCGCTTTTAGGATAAAAATTGCCACATTTTTCTTCATTTCTCTTTGCCGAACACTAGCCAATTTCTTGTATACACTTTGTGCCTGTAGTCCATTCGTGTGTCTCTGTGCGTACACTTTTTCATAGGAAGATCAGTGGTGCTTAGTTGATGGTACCTGAAAGCTAGAAGTTGGTGCAGAAACTGTTGAGCATCTTGTATAGCACTGTTTATTTTATTCAGAATTATGGTTGAGATTTATACAAGAGTTTCAGCTGAATTGGATTTCCCCTTTAAGATGTGCTGATTTGTTTGTATCCCATTATCTTCCTGGTTTTAACAAGAAGGGAAAGGAGAGTTGGGACGTTACCATATTCTGCTAGCGTTGGGTAATATGTTTAGAAAGTAACAAGAGGATCTCTGAAGAATTAGAGGGATGTGTCAGTGAAGTGTGGGATATTTTTAAATTCTGGGATGCACTTTTGTCGCATGAGGATACTGATGTAGTTTATTAGGGAATGGCAATTGTTGATGTAGTTTATTCATTTTTATGATTGTTCTCCCTACATATGTTTTCTTTTTTATTTTTTATTCAGGTGGACATCCTGTTCTCCTTACCTTGTACTTCATTATTCTGTTTGTTTTAATGAAGTTCTGTTTCTTTTCGTCTTTTTTTTTTTCCAAAAAAAAGAGAAAGAAATAGTGATGATTTTGAATTTGGTAATTTAAGGTTTCTTGGTTCTTCTCTGTGTGGTTTGTTTGGCTGCCCTTGATGTAACTTGGAAAGTGTTCACCAATCTTATGTCTTTAAAACTCCAAAGATGTCTATAATCTTATAACCATCATGTCTTTAGAAAAAGCTGAGACCTACATCTCAAATGGGCAGATTCTCTTCTCTGATGTTGGTGAACTGATGCAGCATACAATCCATTATGATAGGAATGGAAAATCAAAGGTATTTTCACACCTTGGTGTTTTTTATATTCTTTTAAAGAAACATTCCAGTACCTTAGAAAGAGTGCTTTTGTTTAGGGAACTGCAGAAGTTGTGTTTCTACGCTACTCGGATGCTCTTGCAGCTATCAAGAGGTACGGCAATGTTCGGCTTGATGGAAAGCCATTGAAAATTGAACTTGTTGGAGTTAATGTGGTTACTCCACCTGTTCTTCCACCAACTGGAGATGGCATCCTCGGAAAACCTATTAGCACCTTCCAAAGGTACGTGCAGTTTATTTTATCTATTTTCCATCTATTCTCATACCTAAAACATCATTTGGGGTCGGGAATTGAGTTATAATAACTTAATAGTGTTGCTCACCAAAAAAAGATAACTAATAACCTTTTTTTTTTCAATCACTTCCCTTATGTTCTCTCTTTTTTCTCTCTTGCATTAAGGAGATCAGGACAGAACTAGTTATGTGTATGGATCCCAAACTAGAAATGTTCTTTCTAGTCATATAATATGTAGAGACCAGGTGGAACAAAGGATTATTTCTGTCAATCGGTACTGTTTGAGAGAAAACCCCGAACACCACCACCACAACAAACCACCCCCCCCCCCCCGGAGGGGGTGGCGGGTCTTTTACCCTTTTTACCCAGCTGGTGTTGTAGTGTTTTTAGAGAAGCCCTTTACGTTTTCTACTGCATCAAGAATTTGTCGGGACCTTTATCATTGATAATGCACCTTCCCAGAAATATATCTAACTTTTCATTTTTACTGCACATTTAATACTTGGTATGGCATTTCCATTAGTAACCAACCATGTTCTTGATATGTTCTTTGACAGCGGGCATGGACATGGAAAGACAGACTTTAACGGCTTTGATTCATGGCAATAATGGCGGCGGCTGGAGACATGCAAGGGGCCCTCAACTTGGACGAATCCGCAATGAGAAGAAGGTGACAGCTGAAGACCTGGATGCTGAATTGGAGAAATACCGCCTGGAAGCTATGCAAATAAAATGAATGTAGATAAATCTGAATTCATATTCTTTTTTGAAATGAAATCATATTCATTTCAAAAAAAACATTGAAATCATATTCAAAGAAATACCCTTTTTGTATAGTTACGTAGTCCTTGCTTGAATACTGAATAGTGTTAATTTCCAAGCATTTAGTCACTGGTTTTCCTCAACCGACGTTTGAATGCAAATGTAGTCGGATGTAAACATATGCACTTCGAATTTTAGTTGCTCCTGTGAATCTCAACGCTTACTAAGATTTTGTGACCGACCAGTTCAGAGTGGCAATCAACACATGGATTTTAGTTCTTTCCTCGACTTTTTGAATTCTGAATTCTATTTCATGTACGTTTTTCCTCGTTTTCAACTAAGTTTCGATTTAACTTTAGGCCAAAAAAAAAAAAGAATAAAAGAAAAACCAAGACGTCATGGAAGAGGGGGCAGACATTTTAGCCGTTGGTTATGTAGGCGGAGAAACCTTGTTTTCGGTGGATCCTGTGACTTTCGTGCTATCATTCATATATGAAAAAAGAAAAGGGTTTTACAAATAAGATGGCTTCCTAATGGCTTTCCAACTGCCCTTGGGTTTGGTCATTAGAGACGTGCTATTGGGCGCTAGATTTTTAAGACTTCTACCGGTGACCAAAGAAGCCGTCTACGCCTTTTTCCGATGGAAATCTAGGCCCCATTCGTATGGCAAGACATTGAGTGAGATTTTAAGAAATCCAAGGAATTAAAAAATTTCATAAAAATTGAATACTATTGTCATACCAGAAACAAAATTTCTCAACAGCCATACATGGAGCAATTTTCTCGGCAGGCATTTTACAACAATCACTATTAGTTGAATCTAATAATGAGAAGAGGAGGAAAAAAAGGAAAAACCAAAAAATTAAATCACATATTTACAATGTCAAAATCAACTACATAAAATTTAAGGGAAAAGGGGCAACTTTGAAGATGCCCCTAAAAATCGACATCTCGCGATTGCCCCTAAAAATGATACCTAAAAAGTTGTAATCCAATCTACTGTCTACCACTGTCGAGTCAATAACATACAAGACCATGTGATTATGTTCCCACTGATGCCAAGATGATGAACCACCACAGGTGAAAAACTTGAGCTTCTACTCATCCAACTACGTTTGCACAAAAAGCAATCTCAGTTCTGATTCTGTACAACGAACGGATGTTTTGAAAGTCACCCATGAAGTCTACGTGTAACTGTAATACCATTAACTGCTCCTGCATGAAACAGAGAATGCCATAGATAAATATTGAGTTGATCAAGAAAATAAACTTAAGAAATAGATAATTAGATATGTCTGTCAGAAGACAAAGTGCTTACCTGAAGATGTAGCCAAGCTCATGAGGTGCATCATCCAGGGCCAGGAAGACAAATCAATGAATCAAGTACCGTTTTGCTGGACAACTTGTTTGCTTCAACTTTCAATTACAAGCCCCTAAACCTTCAGCTGAACACAAAACCTCATGGAATTTACACAACAAAGGAGCCCTGCCACAAATTGTTACAGAAATGTACAAACTGCAGATGGAAACTCAGAACCAGATTTTAAAGCTGTCAACATTTCCCAGAGATCTCTGTGCAGAAACCGGTGGCAAATTGATGTTTGCAGTAACAGCAATCTGATAGAATTTCCGATGGCTGAATTGACCACATGCAGTTGTTATCTAATCTACTTTTTTTCTATTATTTCTCAGTCAGCACCACATGTTTGGCATGAAATCAAGGTTCTAGAAAGAATAAAGCACTTTTGCAAACCAGGTTAGCACTTTGCATGCCAGAAATCACGCATATCTCAGCTGTACATATTTCAAACCCACTGAAGATAGCGCCAGTAGTTGCAACATAAAGCCACTTCGCCATGTGATGTCTCCAAAGAAAGAAAAACAATATCTGAAAATTAAACCACCAGACTACAGCCCAGTTCCTAGATCATTTGCCAGCTGAAGTATGCCACGAATCTGAAGGTATGGATTTTCCAACAGCTTTTCATTGTTACTCTATATAAGAAAAAATGCAAAGGAAGACAAGAACTTGCAGGTTAGATTAAGAAAGCAGAGCATTTGCAAAAATTAAAATAAAAATAGAAAACTGGCTTTTAATTACTTTTAAGAAGATAATAGCATGTAAAGAACAAAATTTATTAGGCCACAAAAAGGCAATTGCAGAAATGCGGTGTCTGAAATATTGCACGTCTACAGCTTTGTTTACTAGCAAATAAACCATTTCACAAGGAATAGTCTCCAAATATTTCGAATAAACTATGTTTAGGTTCAGAAGATGGCTGCAACTTGATGAAAAACATCCCACAAGTCTTCCAGAGATTTGACAACTCTATTTTGCAGAACCATACGTAAGTTGCTTATAATTAATAATATTGCGTGCATAAATAAAGTTCATAAACAATCTACCATGGTTAAAAATTTTATATTCTTATTACTGAATTTTCCAGCCCTATTTGCTGACAAGTCGTACCTGCTGAGCTCTGACAACAAGATTCTGGAGCGTGTGTTGGTATTTTTCCAGTTTTTCTGTCATCATTCGCTGCAAGACACAAACCTTAAATAACTTAGCAAACATGAAATTAGTTCACATAGCAATCAATTTATTGGAAAAGAAAGCACCCTTGCCTTCAAAAGAAAAGCTGAAGAATAATATGCAACCCTTGAATCTGTATCATCCAAAAGTTCCCTGCCACATTTTTTTTTAAATAAGAAACAACCTTTATTGATAAAAAAGAAACAAATCTTTGATAAGCCAAATCACAAAAGGAAAAGAAAATTGTGTTCGGTAGGAGCAATGGAGGAAATCACCTAAAAAATTTTTCCCCACCAACTTCTTTGAAAGCAGCAGAATCTGCTGTGCATTTACCAATTAGAAGTAATAAAAGCGATGACCGAATATCGGATGTTGCACCGGGCAGGTTTCCTCCTCCTTTGCTTCCAACAGCAACAACTAATGAAATATTATCTGTGGCTGCACCAGCAAGTTGAATTAATGGCCAATAGAACAAGGCAGCAGGTACCCGGGCAACTAAGTGCATGGGAATAACAGCCTGTCCCTGGAGCAGTAGTGCTGCCAATGATGCTGTCTCATAATCAAGAGGATTGTCAGTATTGTGGCTCAATCTGCCCTCAGCATCTTTACTAACATCAGAAAAATTCTCCAGTTGAGGTCCACACTCGTTAACATCAAACTTTTTATTTTCATCCATGCTACTGATAGATCTACTGTGGTTGATACCTTCTCCATATGACATTGCAGTAACTGGAGGAACTCTCAAACACAACTGAGAGAATAGTATGTCACACATCTGTTTGTTAGTGAAGAGGTAAAAGAAAGTCAGCACGTAAGGACATAAAAGATGCTTATCGAAGATCCCCAAGAGAATCTCATACTACAAGCTTTGAGGATAAACTAGAAAATAGCAAATTGTCATAATCTGAATGACAAATGAAGCATCCGTAAGGTCTAGTTGAAAAATTCCTAGTTTTCTGAGAAATTACCTTCAAAATATTAATGTGGTCTGTCTCGTTAATCTGAAACACCAGGGTTAAGGCACTACTCATGACATCAATTAGTGCGTTAGCTTTGTCAAGACGACTACCTTTGTCTGCACACAAGGTATCAATACCGTTTGTGCTCTGCATTTCATTCTCGTCTAGCAAAAATTTGCACCTCATGAGTAGCATTTCTAGAACAAACAAAAATCCCCATCTGATGAAGTTGTGCTTTGATTTCAGAAGGCCACACATCAGCCATACGGATAAAGGGACATCTGAAGCAACTGATGAATCATGAACACCAGCATCCGCAATTTTCTGCTGCAGTGTTTTTATGTTTGACCATATTGCACTCCTTTCCTCGGTGATTTCTGCAATAAGCAGATCCCCTAACCAGGCATACCCATTCTGCCGGTATGCAATTCTATCCGAATGAAGCAGTGAATGTAAAGTGGCCCATGATAGTTTCGCTTTCATGTCAGTACCATTTCTTAGTGCTCCACCTTCAATGCTTTCGAGAAGCTTGTAAGATTTTGTTATCTGCAGCATATGGGAGAACTCTTTGTCCAAATGAGTAAATGAATTTATTATCGCATCATATTTCTCTGTTACAGTCTCCAACAGCTGCAAAGTCAACATGAACTTCAGATGGCATCACTCTTGGCAAAATATCAAATTTAATACGAATTCAAAAATGAAAAAAGTAGGTGACATCCATGAAGAAGGTGAATAACATCATCAACCAAAAATCAGACACAATAAGATTCAAGAGCACAAACAAAAAATACAACAAAATAAAGAATCGCGTGTAAAAATCTCTAACAGCTACAGTCAGCCAATCTGTATCCTTTGGTCCAACATTTCCAGAAGCACATTTGGTCGGTAAGATTTATGGATAGCTGCAACTGTAAAATTTCTGTTCAATCGACTATTGTAGCTGTAGCTGCAACGCCTAATTTTCAATGGATTCTTTTAGTAAAACTAATTAGGTGTTTGGCATTAGTTGGTTCCAACCAATTTTTTAGCTAGGAATAGTTTAAAGCTCTCACATACTACAGTAAAAGCAAAAAAGTTACTATAGTATAAAGCTCTCACATGCTACAGTATTTACAGGATTTACAGTATTTGCATTATTACAATGCACACAAATCACAGGGTATCCACTCAAATAATCAACAAAGACAGACCTAGCCAACAAAACCGTAGCCAGATTGTTCTTTCTAATGTTACACTGTTCACAAATCACACCTAAACACATGCATTCACACAGAGACACCCCAAGATGTGGCATGCACAACTTACGAGACATACCATGTTTAATCTTTCACTGTTGGGATATCTGGATAATGCAGCAGAAATTGATCTCCTCAAAATTTCTCCAATACCTTCGACCCCAAGCTTTACAGAAATATAAAAAGCTTCGGGGGCATCTGCAAGAGCAAGCAGGGCTGCAAGAGGCTGGATCTCATCTTCGCTATACTCCGTCGCCCCTGTAGATATACATGTTTCATTCACTTGATGCAAAACATAGTCAAAAAGGACCAAATACAGACTTCTCCTTTCATCCCTCGAGCTCGCCAGTGTATACTGCATCAACAAAATATTACACATTGAGGTTAGATTATAAATTTAAGCTCTATAAAAATCAGCTGGAAAAAGAATGAATATATTACTTGAAATTTTAATAAGCACAAAGTTGCCAAACAGGGGACACCTAATTCTTCTAAGAAATTCTGAAATTGCTTAAACATTCACATGGAGTTTCTTTCATGACCACCAAAGAGAATGGAGCGCGCATGTGGCAAATTCACTGTAACAATGTCCATATGGTCCTAATAATTATATGTTAATATAGTACCCTCATTATTGAGGGCCTTGCTAATTTATTCCATCATCAAACTTATCCAACCAAGTGATTTCAACTTCATAATACATAATTAGTATACCTCAAGAAAAATAAACTCAATACCACCAATCAGATCAATCTGTTCAGCAAGAAACACTGGAGAATTTGCAGCCATCGTAGTTCCTTCAGGAACTTGATAAAACATGTTTGCTAACATGGAGATAAGTTTGCAATGAACTACTTCTGCCCAAGAATTCTTTCTGCTAATTTCTAGAAGTGCCTTAATAACCTGAGAATAAAGAATAAAATTAGATCAAGCATAAGACTCACTGACATGCAGCAAGGTAATAATCAATAGAAAAATATAGAAAGGAGGACACGAAATAGATGCAAAGGTCATAAATTTGCTCAAAAGTCTCTTTATACGGTCAATTTTGTTCTCAATGTTCCTTCTCAGTATCAGTCATTTTCTTAGTCTTTATTATTATTATTATTATTATTATTATTTCTACTTGTATTGTTCTTAAACAGATATAATTTCCTTCTCTCGACAGACACACGCATATATACATACGTGGAAAATGCATAAAATTAAGCTCAGTAAGTAAAAAAACACGTGCTCTTAAATTCTTGGATTGGAGCTGTGGGAGATAAAAATAACTCACCCTTATGTCAAGACCATTCAATCGGTTTCTCCGGATTTTTCCTCTATCACAGACAAAATACAGCAGACAGCTTAATACAGAAGCCCAAACAGATTCTTCCTTCTCTTCTATCTGTACAAGTATATCAAAAAATATATGGTTAAAGTAAAATAGCCGATAAAAACTAGAAATAAATTATAGCTGGTGAAAATGATTTTTTTTACTTAGAGCACCAACAGGGCTGTAAGTTTTCCCAGCAATCTATATCTTGCAGACTCCAACGTTTCAAATAGCCAACAAAAACTAGAAATAAATTATAGTTGGTGAAAACGATTTTTTTACTTAAAAGTTTCAGCTGTAAGTTTTCCCAGCAATCTATATCTTGCATACTCTTGTGTTTCAATTTCCACGCCGTGGTTCTACTACAACCCTTTAATTGTCTTGGTATATTGTTACTTTGTAACTCAAGCTAATAATTATAAAAAAACAGAAGAAAACAATTAACACTTCTTTATCAACTAATGTTGGTAAGGTCCCCAGAGATGTAGGCATTCAAAACCAAAAATAGGACTTTAAACAAGAATTGCATAGATAAATGAATAAATAAGAAATCATAAATTAGCCGCCATTGGTTTTTCAGTTTGTTTCTTGTCTTTTTTGTTTTCTAGTTTTGAGAGTTCCTTTGGTTTTGTTTTTTAATTTTGTCCCTTTTTCTTTTTTCTGTTTTGTGAGGACTCCTTGTCCTCTTAAGCCTTGTACTTGATTCTTAACAACATAAAGTGCATTTTCTTATCAAGAAAATTAACCGCTAAAACTTTCTTCTAGGGAAGGTAACTAAAACCAATGAGGCTATATCTAATACTAGAACTGCTCACCGAGATATGAAATGCAATTATACCTGAACAAGAAGAAGCAGTATCTCATACAAAATGTTCAAAATCCATGACTCAAAATTGTAAATAGCTGCGGAAGTCCCCATCTTAAGAGTATCAGTTTTCATGTTTGCTTGAGGTGTAAGTTTGGCTTCGCAGTCAAAATATGATTCTTGAGAATATTCTTCCTCCATTGTGGAAGCATTATCAGTTATAACTGGCTCTAGTAATTGAGCATGAACACCCAGGTTCAAAATTAAATCAAATGCACGAGCTCTACAAGCTGTTTTTGGAGAACTGAGCATTTCCTGAATGAATTTACAATACACTTAATTAAAGCATATCCAGTAAGAATAAGAGAAGTCAAAACAAAAAACTCCATATTCATGCAGCTGAAGCATCACCTCAAGCATAGACAAAGTGAGAGGAGCAGCAGTTGCGGAATCGGAAATGTACCTACAAAAACATATTTCCAACGGCTTTTATCCCAACCGATACAAGCCCAAAGACAAAGTAAACGGGTAGATTATGGAAAGTCGTATTTAAATATCTGAAAACCCATGCACATTTACATATTGCTAAAATGATACTGTACTGCAGAAGATAACAGCGCGAACCCAAGGTGTTAAAATATAAAAACTATTGTCCCCCCACCTCCTAACATCTTAAGCTTTTGGGATGGATTAGTAAACTAACACGGTATTAAAGCAGGATGTTATGAGTTCAAACCCCTATATATCACTCTTTATCCCCTTTAAGGTGTCATCACGTGTTGGCTCTACAGTATTCCCGTGTCGAGCTTTCCAATTAATATTTACCCACAAAATTGCCCATTGTCCAGCCCATACGTGAGGAAGAGTGTTAAAATATTAAAAATATTGTTCACCTACCTCCTAAAAGCTTAAGCTTTTGGGATGGATTGGTAAACTGACAAAAAGGAATACGCAAATTCAAACAAAGCACTTAGACATGTCTGTAGGTATCTATACTTTAATACACAAACACCAATATGACACATATAATACGAACAAATACACCCGGCACGTATAGGTATGCGGGTATTAGAAAGAAAGGCAGAATGAAGTTAAACATGTTGCAGTACAATATAAGGAAATTATATCATCCAAATGCATGAAAACATACATGTCAATAATTAGTTTAACAAGGACGCTCACGGCAACATCCATTGATGGCTTTCTGCTGTGACTATTTAATCTAGATGATACTGTCATGACGTTAGCATTTGGGGAAGACGTCTCAGTGCAAACTGCAGCAATAACCTCACATACCTCAGCAGGATTCAATCGCAAAGGTTGTTGTTCACTGATAAAACAAAAATATTTGGTGAGAATAATTGTAGCAGTGATAAAGATAATTAGACTTCCTAAAAAGAAAAAAGTAGAGCTCCCTTTAGAGCTTGTTTGGCAGGAGGGAAAAGTGGGACAATGGAGAGGAGTGAGGGGATTAGTGGAAGGATTTTGGGACCCATGTTTGTCTGGTAGGAGTTTAAAGAGGGAATTGGTCGAGCAAGGGATTCCAAATCCCACAAAGAACCCCAATTTTAATCTTTCCCAATGTGGAGGGATTAGAAAAGAGAATCCATACAAACACGATGTAAGGAAAGTCCACCCCTTCCTCTCCATTTTCCTCATCTAGAGGCTAGATTATATATACCTCTCTTTCCTTCCTATTTTCTTTCCATCCTACTGAACACAACCTAGTCATTTAGGGGCAACCAGGAGGCACGAATTATGGTCTATTTTGATAGCAAATTCAAACAAACTGGCCTCTATTTTATGATCATTTGTCAAATATTTGATTATTAAAAAAATTGTCAAAAATCTGATGAATGAAAAGGATGTGTAATTCAAACCCTAAATACGCATTTAAGCTAAAGGTCAAGAGGCCAGAACAAAACCAAAGGCAACTGGTAAGAACGATATGATGTTGATATCTAACTACCATAGTCTAACTAATCATGAAAATTAAGTTGGATGCATTTGCCAACAGGTTCAGACTGAACTTTAAACTTAGTCATGGACGCATAGTACTAGTACTAGGATGGTTATGGACCAATCCACCTTAAGTATACTAGTACTCACCAATTCGAAAGAATAAAAATGGTAATGTCAGGAAATAAATTGAAAACATATGAACGGAAATTCACTAAGCTTGTTAGAGAAATAAAAACTAGAGGACAATAGCCCTTTTTCTTTAACAAGAAAGTAGACATTAAGTTCAAATATTATTAAACACGTTCGCCAAGCCCATTACTTTTAAAAAAAGCCATATGAGGAAGTACAAATTAAAAATAATGAATGTTATATCTCATTTCGTTTAAGTGTGGCAAAATGAAAATAGAACATACATATCCAAAGACAACATTTAGTACAACCTACGGTATATAAAAAGGCAGAGAGAAGACAATATTGCATGACAAGAGAACGGTAGATCCTAGTAGAATAATTTCCAATTAGTTACCTGTAGTGACGATACTGAAATAATGGCCTAGCTCGCGGACGGAATGTGCTTGCAGGAGAATCCTCCCTGAAAATTCAGATGATTTTCTTATTCAAATAGTTTTGAAAACCAAACTCGATAACTTAGCTTAAGTCATTGATTTAAATTAGCATCACTAAGGATGCATTTTACACAGCAAAGACCGCAAGAGAACATCTAAAGAACTATACTGACAGCAATTACTCAAGTGCGAGATAAATAATTACTAGTGTAACCTGTCTTAAGAGGTTGCTTGTCTTAGAATGCAACGTTGTTAGATTCTGTTTGTTTTATGGACAAAGGCATCACCTTCTGGAAATAGATTATATGGAGTTTTCCATAACTTTGCACCAAAATGCATCTTGAAGTTATTTCCAATCAACATTATGAACAAAATGATATAACCTGCAGAGTTGCTTTTGTGTCTTAATTGATACATAAACTTCATATCTAGAATTTATTGCCAATTAATATTTATCTCTTGAATTTGTTTCTTCTTTATCCAGCTGATACGTGACTTCATGCAAGAAAAAGCCACCCGATAATTATTATGATAATAAAAATAATTCCTTCCACCTTCATTTTCCAATATTCTCATCCAATATTCTCAAGACTTAGAGAACTGACATCAAAGATTAAAAAATTGACTTTCTTTGGCTCATCTTTCCCCGTGCAAACTTGTTATCTTATTTTCTATTCCCCCCTTGCATCTCAACAAACTTGCATTCAAATCAGTGAAGAGATCATGTGAAGAAGGAACAAAGTTCAAAAACAGAGACGGGAATTATCTGAGGGAAGAACATACCATATTTGCCGAGGGCCTGCTCTGGTGCGTTTAGATGCTGTTATTGCTCTCAAGTGAGGACGAGCAGAGGCAGAATCTGTGATCGCTGTTACTGGTGAAGGCTGCAGCACCTGATCAAGATAAGGCATATCAGCAGTTCCAAAATATTTCCAAGGTTGACCTTTCATATTAGCATCAATGCCCCCAACCAGCAGAGCTGCTGCGCCTACTTCTAAAAAGTTCCGTGTTCTCATGTCTTGAGGATTCACAACACGATCGCTGGTCATATCAGAAAACATGTTAGTAATCACGTTAAGCTTTTGGCCAAAAAATGGAAATCATTAAGTTCGGGTTCTAAGAAACAAAGACCTGTAACTGTCTAACAAATACCTAGATTCTAGATTACAAAATTTAAATTTCCCTGTAAAGAATGATGGAAGATAGATATAAACTCCCTGTTTACCTTTCTGTTGGCAAAACTGATGACTGACTTTCCCCAAGCCATCGCCATTTGAGAACATCGAGTGCAATATACTCAGCGTCGTCTGTTCCATCAACCTTTTCAATGTTTGACGAGTTCGAAAGCGATAAACTAGTAACATCTTTGTTCTCTGAAGGTTCTGCACTGTGTGCAGGGCTTAATTGGGCATTGAAAGATTTGCTTAACAAAGACGACAGTGTTGGAAGTGCCTGTCTTGAAGATGGGGATCCAGCAAAAGCAGCTGGTTGGAAAAGCCGCTTTGGAATATGTTGAGACACAAGGGAACGCACATAACTTAATGATTTTACAAGTGCCCCAGATGTAAAACTGGAAACGGGCAATGGAGAAGCATTTGCAGATGCTGTTGATGCACCAGATTGTTGAATTGATACTCGCGGAGGCAATCGCCTGGTTGGAGAAATGTCACACTCAGCAATTATGTTCACACAAAACCAATCTATCTGCAGTAACGTCTCCTCACTGGGTTTATACCTGTAAAAACGCCACATGTACGGAAGGAAAAAATAAAAACCCCAAGAGAAATACTAAGCCAAAAAAATCTCTTAAAATAATAATGTGAAGACAAGAAATGCCTCCTCCATCTATCGTAGCAGATGGAAATTTTCATGTTCCTTTTTAATCCATAAAAAACTAATTCAATTTAACAATAACTGGTTCAGTTTAAGTTGTTTTTTTGCTCAGTATGATGTTCTCGCTTCCTGATTGAAATCCACAAAATGAAGCCTTGATTCATACACATGCAATCATAGAATCTCACACAAGCACAAGTATATACAAGCATGCAACACAAATCTGGCCGTTGATACCACTGAAATTTATAAGACATAAACAACATACCATAGCAAATAGCGTTTCAAAAGCGCCGCACACCTTGCAACAACTGCAGGGCTGGTGCAAATAAAAGCAAAATTAGGGGCAAGCTTTAAAATAAACATCACCCTCTGTAAGACACCTTAATTTAAAAGCTAAAAACCTTAACAGAAAAGTATGTAAAATGGGTGTCCTTGAGACAATCTTCGTGTCATAAAATGCATTACATATCTATTGATTTTTAAAAACTTGCAGGTTCAGTGGTTCCTTACCAGCTAAGCCTTGAGGAACAATGAAATGCCTTTGGGCATAATATGAACAGTGAAAACTAGAAGTAGTTTGGGGGCAATTCTGAGGTGTTTCTGCTTGTTTATCTTTTTCCCCAAGCATATTTCATCCTCTGTAGTTCTTGTTTTTTTTCTTTTTATTTGATCATTATATCAATAAAAGAAAATTTTCTTATCCAAAAAAATAACAAAGTGTTCCTTCAAAAATGTGCATATATATATATATATATATATGAACAGTGAAAAGTAAAATGAGCTGTAGAAACTAACGCTGAAAGCCTGAAACATAAACTTTTTCAATTGTACATCTGAAATTACACGCTCCATTTTGAAAAACACAGGAGTTTGAAGGCTCACTGGTTTCTTAAAAAGGAACATTCGTAAGTTGTGTATGGATTTTTCACATTTAATAATTAGATATGCTTTTTCGATAAGCTCTTCACATTCATACACTAATTAACCCTTAAAATAATCATTCTCACGATATATTATGCATTCAATGATGTTTTACACCCTGGCATTTCCATCATCGGTTTATTCCATGTATATAGCTCCTGCATGGCAAATAACTTAGTTGATGCAACAAATCTCCCTAAACCAATAATTCTTAGCCAAAAAGAAAATAATGTTGCTCTTTTTTAATTATTAAAATAATAAAATCTCGTTTAATAGGCAAAACCTTGTTGTACAA
Source organism: Artocarpus hirsutus (assembly GCA_946598075.1). Lineage (NCBI taxonomy): Eukaryota > Viridiplantae > Streptophyta > Magnoliopsida > Rosales > Moraceae > Artocarpus > Artocarpus hirsutus. The sequence goes on along the minus strand of CAMOHE010025469.1, from coordinate 21,097 downwards.
TTCATCCCCCCAACCAAAACCCACCGCGGTTACTTTTTCAGCACAACTAGTAATCTTATTGTAATTTATTTGAACTTTCAAGGAAGACCACTGTAAGGACCTGTTCACTGTTGATATGCAAAGGCTCCACAATACTTCGTATTTCCGTACGCACTAAATTATGTCACGAGGCCAACTTGGGACCTCCAACGGTCTTATTTTGCTAACCACAATGGATATCAATTCTACACTTTTACAAAGTACAAACCACATAATCCAAATCTAGTTCCTCAAGTTATGAGTTATATTTTTTCTCTCTTTTTTTTTTTTTTTTGGTGGCTTCATCACCAATTTTCCCAAAACGTCAACAAGTCCACACCTATATAATATACATAAGCAGCCATTTTTTTCCAATTTGATCCTCAAGAAAATAAAACCCCAAGCGTATAATGCTGCACAACTTCTTCAAATTGGTCCACAGCCGAACCCTTTATATTGACAAATTTGAGCAAGACATTTTGTTTTTAAACAGAAGTGGCAAAAAGTGAAGATACTAATAAATGTAATACATTTCACGTAGTAGATTTAAGATGCAAGCATATCAGAATTCGACACATTGACAAAATTAGCAAGGAATTTCTAAGTGTTACCTTCGCTCCCTCTCCGCAATTGTATGTTCTAAAATCACATTGTAAGCTAAGTCCATTGTAGAAGGCGCCGCTAAATAATCCTGCCAGGCACAAAAATTTCATTTCTGACATCAAAAGTTGCTCATGCAAAACTGGTTCAACAAGAGGATACATGGAAATGATTACAACATTTAAAATTAGATTATGAAAAAAAATGCTTCAACCATTATGGGTTTTCGGTACATGGAACAAAGGAAGTCATATTCATTCATATATGGTAATAAGGTTGGATAGATGAGAAGATAATTCATAAAATTTCGAGTGTGTTATACAGCAGTAAGTCCAAAATATTTACACAGTTATAAAATAGGGTGCAAAGTTCCCAGTTAGTTCTGAGTATTAAGGAAAAAGAATCCAAAAATCCAATGGACAATCATATTTCAAATTCACTCCGTGCGAATTTTCAATAAACACAAGAGAAAGACTTGTGTTCTAACTTATGAAAAATTCCAATCTTTCTGGCTTGCAATTGATATTAGTGACAAGTAAAACAAGTACACATAATAACTTGCCCTCAATTAAAATTAAAAAAAAAAAATTCTCCAATACAACAAACAGAATAACCTACCCTCGAGATTTAAAAAACAAAAAACAACAACAAATGTCGAAGACAATAAATGTGTGGTTGAAGGTTTAGCGTAACGGTAAATGCATGTACACTTTTAATGTTGACATTCCTAATGATTAGGCCAAGAGTTTCGAATCTCACCCACCCCGAAATGGCTTCATTACCACTTATAAAACTGTACGAAAAATCAGACGAAAGATCTAAACGAGCATGGCCAAAACGAAGGAGCGGAAAAGAGAAAATTGACAAACCCGAAGAGTCCTGGAAGCCTCGGAGAGGAGGACAGTGGAGGCGGCGGTGGCGCTACCGTGGTGAGAGGTCGCCGACAAGGACGAGAGGCAATCGGCGACGGCTCGGCGCAGCGGCTCGGGAGGCTTCTTGTGGGACGAAGATCTCAGGCGCCAGACGCCGCCGACTCCGCCTAGCTGGAACCTCGAGCTGGCGCCGGTGCCGGTGCAGGGGTTCCACGACGGACTGAAGCTCGAAGACATGGCGGTTATGGCGGTTCTCCGACGAATCTCCTCTTTCGCTGCGGCGAAATTCTCTGCGCGGTGACTCCTGAGTCTTGTCAGTGTCCGCTCTACATTTGAACCAAACAAAAAACAAAAAAAACAACAACTGTTTGAAAGAGAAGAGAACAAAAATGAAAAACAGAGCGAGAAATTCTTACGTTAGGAGTGAGGTGTGTAGAACTGGGAAGGGGAATGAAAGATTTTGATATTTGATTTTGATTGATGATTTTATTACAAGAATTTCATCGAGTGTGTTGTGTGTTGTATGTGTGTATAACGTAATATTAGCTGTACGTATCGTGGTTGTTTTACGAGGTTTATTAGCTGTCATGCGCTAGAATATTTTTGTCACTTTAATGAAAGTGGACCTTCTGCGACAAGCCCATTCTTCTCTTTTGGACACGAAGTGGACTGTCCGTCGTCCATGGGCGTCTCAAAACCGATTGATTAGGCTCATATTAGATTACCGGTTGCTTGAGTGAATTGTCTTGTATAGCCGTTACTGGTGTCATTTGCCAAGTTCGGTAGCCATCGGTTCTAATTGCCATGGTGAAAAATTTTTATATACATAAAATAAAAATTTATTATAATATAAAACTCTTGTATGCTATAATAGTTTTAAGTTATAGTTTTAATTATATTCTCAAACACAGAATAGTGAAAAAACTAAAAGCTTTTCATTAATGAACCCCAAATTAACTTTATAAAGCAATAATAGAGAGTCAAAATAAGAAATTGAATAAAATCATAAAAGATAATCCTATATGTTGATAAGAGATTTTTTTTGTATTGTTTGTATTTATTTTCTTTTACAATTTTAACATGATAATATGAAGTTCATTAATAAAAGGTAAGCAGGAAATGTTACCTTATAAAACTTAGGCTCAGAATATTAAAATAATATTTTTAAAAACTACAGATAAATAATAAGATACCAACATAATGTTTCTATAAATTATAGAGTATCAAAATAATAATATATCCACAAATCAAGACTTACACATAAATTCATCAAATAACCTATTTTTACCTCTTGGTAGCCACCTTTTGAAAGTTAAGCATGATCATTATGTTTTATTATAACTTTAGACCTGACTATATTTTCAAATTGAAGATATATGTGTAAAATAAAAGTTTATTATAGTGTAAAACTTTCACATGCTATAATTATTTCAAGCTATGGTTCTAACAATGTTCCCAAACACTCTCGTAGAGTAGTAAAAAAACCAAAAGCTTTTCATTAATGAACCCCAAATTAACTTTATAAAGCAAAAAGAAAGTCAAAATAAGAAAATTGAATAAAATCATAAAAGATGATCCTATATGTTGATAAGAGATTTTTTTATATTGTTTGTATTTATTTTCTTTTACAATTTTAACATGATAATATGAAGTTCATTAATAAAAGGTAAGTAAGAAATTTTACGTTATAAAACTTAAGCTCGGAGTATTAAAATAATATTTTCAAAAACTACAAATAAATAATAAGGCACTAACATAATATTTCTATAAAATATAAGGTACCAAAATAATAATATATCCACAAATCAAGACTTACACATAAATTCATCAAAGAACCTATTTTTACCTGTTGGTAGCCACCTTTTGAAAATTAAGCATGATCATTATGTTTTATTATAGCTTTAGAACTGACTATATTTTCAAATTGAAGACATAGTTTAAACAAAATGTCCAAGAAAGTTTCATCATGTGATTATTTCCTATCGGTTTATTTGGGATTGATACATATACAAGTGAGATAATTACGAAACATACCACAGATTTTTCCTATAAATTGATGTATGTCATGGCATGAAGAACTTTCCCACCTCCCACGATATTTTTAAAAAAAAACTGGGTAGGACCACATCTTCACGAACATAGGTGCAAGAATACATAAATTTTTAGTCATTAGTAAAAGAAAATCATTGTAAAGAATTATCATAAAAAATAATTATTTGTTCAATTGACTTAAAAATATAGGAATTGTCGTTTTGAGAAGATGGGATGACGTTCTAATTTGTTAATCAAATTATCATATTACCAAGTATTATGAGAGCAATGTTATGATTTTATAATTATAGGGTGTTTAGTATAGTGATTAGAACCATTAGTTAGAACCGTAAACATTGGAACATATAAGAGCTTTATATTGTAACAATTTTTTTACTTTTATTGTAGCATGTGAAAATTTTATACTGTTTTTAACTAAAAAATTGATTAGAAACAACTAATACTGAACAGACCATAAGTTTTCTTTCTAATTTGTCTTCTCTGATTTTGAAACCTTTCATCAACTTTTTTCTTTCCCCTTCTAATTCTATTTTCTGATTTTCTCCCTTACAATTTTTCTCATTGTATTTTTTGTCTAGCTCTTTTTTGTTTCGCCTCTTCTCTCTTGAAATTTTTTGCACTCATTGTATTTTCTTTGCTTATTATCGTTCTCTATTGTACTCCTCTTAACTTTTTTTTTTTTTTTTTCATTTTTTCTATATTACGTCTCCTCTTACTCTCTTGTTGCTTTTTATTTATTTCTTTAATTACTTACTGCTCTTTTCCATCATTTTTTAATTAGTGCTTATCATTCTCTTTCTTCAACTCTCTTTTTCTCTCAATTAGAAGTTTGAGTTAAATACTTATAAACCCTACATAAGTTTATCAAGCGCATCTCATATAAATTGTATTTTCTCTTTCAACGAAAATTAGAAGATGGACCAGTAATAAAATAATTATATCTAATATATGTAGACAATTTTTTGTATCTAATTATATCTAATATATATCCTCAAACATCCTCTCTTAAGCTATGTGTTACTTTCCAGGAAAAAGACAAATAAGTATGTATTGCAAAATTGTTAAATAATAAGTAGTTCAAAACTCGGTATACATGTGTATTAACAGTTAGAAAGGCATCTGTATGGATAAGTACATATAAAATTTAATAAATTAAAATTAAGCAAATGAATAAAAAAGCAACCGCCAAGAAGTTGGAGACACCCGTGGTTCTGGCAGTATGACCTCCCCTTAAGATTGTGCATAAGAGACACCACGTGGAGGAGATCTACGTGGTGGCTAAAAATCTAATTCAGACATTGTCCCTTGATGGTGCCTTGCATTTCTCTCCAGGGCCAAGATCAACCTTCAAAAAGAAAAAAAGGCAGGAAGGAAACAAGTCACGTGTTGCCCAAGACCCCGAAAAGAGTGAGTAGGAGATAATTTGCTTACCCGTACACCTCCTATAGCCTCTCAAGTATTGGGATGACTTAGAGTTGGTTGAAATTAAGAGCCTGTTTACTTCGCAATATTTTATGATTTGAACCAAAGATTCCCGTTTAGTGTTTGATAATTTAAAATAAGACTCATTTTAAATTATGATTTGACAGTTTGAATCTAAAATTCCTCCTAAATCTAGAGATATCTTTTTATAATTTTCAAAACTTTGAAACTATTTTTCAAATCATACTTTTCAAACTTTAAGATTGTTTAACAACCTTAGTTGGAACCATGGCACCAATCACAATTCTAACAACGTTTTCTATGTGTTACTTTGTTTTCAATTCTTCATTTTTCAAATGGCCTATTCCTATTTTAAACCAAAAAAAGTCAAATCAACGGAGATTAAGTTTCTACTTTTCACAATTTCATGCTATTTTTGGGTAACTTGAGATGCACACATGAAATCGCCAAAAATTTTAAACTTGAAAATAGATACGGTAAAGGAACCCTCTAGAGCTATAAGTAGCCTCTCTAAAGCAACCATAAAAGGCCCAAAATCCTTCCTTATAAGTAGAGCCTTGTCGCCCAAAACAACAACTATAAGAAAAAAATCTCATTCGACCTCTCTCGACCTTCTTTCCCAAAAATCCTTCTAACATGCAAATCTTGGGGTGTTTGGCAAAGTGGTGGGAACTGCGAACAATAAAAAGCTCTCACATGCTACAGTAACAATAAAAAAAATTGCTACAGTATAAAGTTTTCATATGCTACAGTAAAAGTGGTTCTCACCACTGGTTCCCACCACCTTCCAAACACCCTAGAAAACATTCATCAGCTTCTTCATCATTGATAAATTTTCAAATATCAACCGTGTTATCTTTAACTTTCCCACGTATTGTCTCCTATTCGTTAAAAAGAGATTATTGGAAAAGGCAATAATGAAATCTAAATCAATTTTGCATTTTTTTCAGTAGGCAAAAAACTTTTATTAAAGGAAAAAAGAAAAACAGTCATACAAAAAAAAAATATATATTATGAATAAAATAAATATAAAAAACCTATGAGGAAATTTTCTAACTTAGAGTCCTTCTCCTCTTCACACTCTAAGCATGTAAAAAGACCTCCTTTTTTGGATTTTTTTTTTTTTCAATTTTCTTCTTCAAAATATCAAGATCAACAAATTTTCTTAAGAATCCAAAGTAACAAATTCATGTTATTTTTTAGTAAAAGTGCAATTATTGAGCATTTTTCGCTTTAGCGATACAATCTTTCTAGGATTTTTCATCAACTAAATCCGCCCAACATTGTTTATTTATTTATTTATTTTACAGAGCATTCGCTTGACAAACTTTGACTACATTAGGGCTTGTAAGACTAAACTCCAAATTGATACCGTGAAAATCTTAAGCATACACCAAAAGGATCATATGTACTATCCCTAGGCATTTGAATTTTTGGAGAACCAATGATCATAACATCTCTAGCCATAAGAATATATATTACACCAATAACGTACACTAATCACTAGGAAAATATGTCTTATGGTCAAGATAGACAGAGAGGTGAATATTTATTCTAATATTTTTTTCTTAACAATGGAATTGGAGGCTAGTTCACTGGGGGAGAAGAAACCTTGCAAAGAGAAAAAATAAAATAAACCTAGGCACAACTTGGTCCATAGGGTGGTTTACGATTGAAGCTTTTTGGGTCCATGGAGGAACGTATGGGCGCCGAGCCTAATGGATCCCTTGGGATTATGAGTGGAAATAAAATGCAATTGGTGCTGACACAATACTCGTTTGAGAGGTGGGGAGATGAGCCAGAGAATTAATAGGACGTTTGACATGATGGTTATAACTATAAATATTGTAGCATATGCGAGTTTTACATTGTAGTAATTTTTTTTGCTTTTATTGTAGCATGTAAGGGCTTTACAGTGTTTCTAACTGAAAAATTAGTTAGAACTAACTAATATCAAAACGGCTATAAATGACATATATGCTATGATGTAGGCACTGGTCCATGATTTAATTAAGGCAATGGTCTTTCATAGTTTATTACTATGGCATGTCAGGCATCATGAAATAATATTTTTATTAAAAATAGAATTTAAAATGTCTGATAATCCAAGATACATGGGTTGAAAATGTGTTGGTAAGATATGAGTCTTCTTATTGCTAATCGGGTGAATCCTCAGTGCTACTAATAAATGATAAAATTAAATACTGGAGTACAGGATTGATATAGCATAGAAAGCTTACCTTATAATTATGGAAAAGGAGAACTATCAATCACTGCAAGGGTGTTTGGTTAGCAGTGGAAACTTTTTTTATTGTAAAATATAAAAGTTTTATACTGTAATAACTTTTTTCTTTTTACTGTAGCATATAAGAGCTTTATACTATTCATAACTGAGTTTGTGATGAAAACTACCCTCAGCCGAACATGAGGTACAGCTCCTGAGCGCTACAAGGGGTAAGTAAAGAATGGATAAATAAACAGATAATGACAACAATGACATTGACAACAACAACAAAGGTAATAAATAATGTAAATAATAAAAAAGATGGGCGTATTACTACAAGTAAATGGGAGCAATTAATGTATTGTTTATTACACAAGTCATTGTTTTATTGACTAATGTGGTTAATTTAGTGATCCATTTCATTCCCACTAAAATTTACTAAAGTTTGTTGTCATTTTGCTCTTTTGATGATATTTAATTCTTTTGGCATTGAGGCACAGTCTAATATATATATACACACACACACACGGGGTCAAAATATGTCCATCAAATTACTACTTTGATGTCCCAAATTTTCAATTGCAAAGTATCGTTTAACGTTCGGCTCGTAAACGATCGGGGAAATATAACGGATTACATAAGGAGATTTATTAACAGTAAGAGATATTATATTTCTTCCATGATAATTTAAGGAATTTTTAAATATTATAAAATATTAGCAAAAATATGCAATTACAGTGATATTGAATTATCACTTAAATACTAGTTTATCTTTACAGAAGAAATGAGCAAGAATAATATTGCGGTTTTTTTTTAACGGTAACACAAATTCGACATTTAAATGTGATCTCCTTTAGGTACATATAAATGCATATATGTGTGTATATATATTAAACAACACTTTGATTCCAATGTATTGTATTTAATAATGCATAAATAAATGTGGAATGTTATGCAGAGTATAAAATGAACTTATTTTGCTTGATGAAATTGAACATTATAAAAAAAAGAAAACAAAAATTCAAATTAGCAGTTCATCAAAATATCTATATATATATATACATATGAAGAAAAAACTAAAATTCATTACATATTGACTATTGATTGTTTCACATAGTTCAAAGTTTTAATATTGTCTTAAAATCATAAACCAACACAAAGAAAAAAATTTGCAAAACAAACTCAAATGTGCAAGCCATAAACTAACAAACAAACCATAACAAAAACCAAAGCAACAAATGTTTTTTTAAGGGATTGTCTAGTGTGAGCTAAGAACTAAAAAGAAGTCTAAAACTAAAGAAATTTATATGAACTTCGAAGTTTTTTTTTTTAAAGATAAGATTTTATTAAATTTCAATATATATAATAAATATTTTATTTATACATATATATAATACATTGGATGGGTTCAGATTATCTCAGATTATAAAAAACTCAATCTAAACTCACACAATAAAAAATCAGATTGGTAGATTAATACAAATTTTTATTAGGATTTAGATTATCTTAGATTTCATTTGTCAAATTCTCATATTTTTTATTCATCCCTAATCTAATTTAATGGGTTTCATGCAAAAATCTATAAGTAAGACTAATTATAAAATGCCCTTTTCTAATTTAAAGACTATTTATAGATAAAATTAACTAAAACAATTAAATAAATTTATTTATTTAGTGATTACTCATAAAGATAAAATACAACTCACACAAAGTTTAAGATGGTGTTTCAAAATATTAGTTCAAATCAAAAGTTAGCATTTAAAACATTATAATAGTTTAAATTTTATAAAAAAAATACTGAAATAAAATTAATTTGAGTCAAATTTTTATTTTTTATTTTTTGTATAACAAAGTTACACGGTAAATTCTAAGTGAATCATTTGTCATGAGAAAAAAAAAAAAGTTGACTCATCTGTTTTGGAAATTGGAAAAGGACAAATCAAGCAAAAAAACAACGTGTGGTCACAAATTTTGGTCCACCGTCGTTTGTTCTAAAATTACTGTCGTCCGATCCCAAATGCGGAGCCGGGCTGCAAGTTGTCGTTTTTAGCCTGAAAAAGCCGAGGGCATTTTGGCCATTCTCCCAGCGACGACGACTGGCGCCCCCAAAATTGATTTATTTAGGATCCTTTCCTTCTTGACTTGCATATGGAATGGAATGCTCCAGCGTCAATTCTTCTGCTCCTCCGCGTTTACCTTTTCTAGAGAGAGAAAGCCTTAGAGAGAGAAGACGGAGAAAGACATTCGACTATGGACGTTGCCAACGAGCTCAGGCCCGGAGCTACGGCGTCGGAGCCTATCAATCCCAACCCCGAGCTTGACAATAAGCTCTCCAAGGTCAGAGAGGAAGGCGAACTATCTTCCGACGATGAAGACGAACCGGTCTTCACAAACCCTAGCTCATATCCCGCTAGTTCGCTTTTTATTTTTCCTTGCCTTTAATTGGATTAGATTCTTTTTGTTTTTGCCATGTCTTGTTTGATGCAATTTGCTTGGTTCCTGAGAAAATAGAGGTCTTGTTTGATGCAATTTGCTTGGTTCCTGAGAAAATAGAGGAAGTAAGTGCAATTAAAGGTTTACTGTTTGCTTTAATGATGCTTTTTTTTCCTTCCAAAGGGAATGGAATTTCACCTCGTTTCTGTTAGCTAACAGGTTACTGCATTTACTTCTGTTTTTCTTTTTCGTTAGCGAATGGTTTGAGATTTTGTTGAGATTTGGTATGATTTCTTTGTAATTATTCACTTTCATTTCTTATTCAGTACTTGTGAGACCGTAGTTGTCTTACGTAGTATGATAGTATTTGAAACTTTGAGTTTTCCAAGTCCTATAGCTGGCTTTCCATCTGGTTTTGCTTTGGTAATTTGAGTATAAACTTTGTGTGCATTGTCTACATTATTCCTTTCGAGTAAATGGTTATGTATATTTGAATCTCATTTAGGTCATCATTTAATTTATTCTTTCGTATGGTGATTTTCTGATCTTGAACAGGTACTCTCTCCACCCCAAGAAGAGCCGGTTTGCTCTGTGTCGCACTGCACTAGTACCGTTGCACCTTCGGGATTAGATGCTCTTCCTGCAGCAAACAAATGCAGCCAAGAAATCCAAGTTGGTAAGTCTTGCTTGCCATTCCAAAGCGACTGTCGCCACTCTTGCTCCATCTAAAATCCCTAAAGGCCCTAAAACTTGTAGGGGATGCTATTCAGTTTTCGATTGCATCTCAAAACCACTGCACAACGTTTCCGGAGTTTGTTTGGACAACTATTGTGTGATTAAAACTTGTATCCATATTCCATATAGATATTAGATTGAAATGCTTGGGACATATATATATCCATGTGTGTACATGTATTTTGTCGAACTGGTGAGATTATTAGCGACACTTTCTGGTGAACTTCCATAGTTGAGGCTTCATTTATTCTCTTACACATCTTGCTAGAGCTGGACCACTTGTAGCTTGGGTGTTTTACACTGTTAATGACATATGACGTATGAGAATTTGAGCTTCAGAATTATATATTTTATTCTAACAAGTATGTGCTGGATTTGATTTCTCCTATTTCACAGGGAAGGCAGTTCCAGCCAATAGTCCTGCAGGCAATGTTGATATTCAGTCCCGTGCACCTATACAGCCTATTGCTCAGAAGTCTTTTGATAAGGGTCGTATACCATCAAAAACTAATGCCCCTGTATGGTGTGCTCCTGTGGGAGCCGATGATAATCTTGTGATACGCTTCTCAGATGATGACAGTGGCAGTGATTCTGAAGGGAGCAAAAAGGAAAAAGCTGCTGAAACCAAAAGTAACATGACTGGAGTGGTTGGCAATCGAAAACCTCCTCCTTCACAATCAAAGTTGAACAAAAAGACTACCACCAGCACTGTGAGCAACGTTATGCCGAAAAGGTTGTCTTTAAATCGTACATTCATTTCAGCAATCTCAAAAACACCAGGGACCAATTTTAGTAGTGCTGGAACCTTATCTGTTGAGCAAGGACATCGAGTTAGAAAATTTAATTCGCTTAGCAAAAGTTTACCAAATCGAGAACGTGGATATGATCAAGGTATGGATGTGAACATTAGTAAGCTTCAGGACTTGCGGCAGCAGATTGCACTTCGTGAAAGTGAATTGAAGCTTAAGTCTGCACTGCGAAATAAGGAATCAGCTTCATTCAGGGATGATAATGCTTTAAGTTTGCATGGTGATGCAACTAGAAAAATTGGTGCAACTTCTGCCAAAATTGCACAAATGGAACCAAAGGAGCCGGACAAGAAACGAGCAAAAGTTAGTGGATCTTCTTCGACCCAGCTGAATTCAGTTGTCTCAAAAGAAGTTGGAGGTGGAAAATCCATTTTAGTATTGAAAGAACCAGCAATGGAGGATAATAATGTATTTGATGCAAAAAAATTTGATCATGGACACAAGGGCTATTCTGAGGATAGAGTAGAGTCGAGTATCGTTAAACGGAAGCAGCAAAATGACAACCAAAAAGCTGTCCTGTCAGAAAATTCTCCTGATGGAGTCAATTATGGTGAACATATCATATATACTCTCTTTTAGTCCCAACCCTGTAACTAGATCTACTTAGTAATTTGTTGGTTTTGCTCTGCAGGTACTAAGGTCATCACTAATTGCACTCAATCTGATGGGAGTAGTAGGCAACTAGATCCTGATCATGCTCTTATGTTAAACCATTCTACATCACCAACAAATGTAATTTCCACTGCTTCCCCTAATAATTTAGCAAGGGTAAAGGGTCTCCCTTACCAGTCCCTGTCTCTTTTCTTGGTTGAAGTATTTCATATATATCCTATTTTTGCTGGTCTTAGTCTATTTACTATTTAGATCTGCTTAGAATTTAATTATAAGAAAAACTCATAAAGTCAGAGATCTAAACTCACAAAGTCAGAGATCTTTTCCTCATTGGCAAATAGAGGCTACTGAGTAGCCTGAGTTCACTGGATGTCATATAAGGAAAATAGCATTTGCTACACACACATGCATACTAATATTTATTAACATCATTTTTTTATTAGCAGGCATGCTGTAAGACACAATTTAAACCATTAAAAGATTTAAAAAAAAAATGAAGAAACTGATAAGTAATTGAATTCATGTCATAAATCCTTAAAAGATTCATACTATCTGATAAGCGAATGACTAGCATTCGAACACAACAGTAGTAGGCCAATAGACTTGATGAAATGGCATGAGAAAAGAGGCAATAGCATAAAAAAGGGAATATTATGAGAAAATGGGAATTAGACACCATAACACATTTACCTCATCTTTTGGTTGTAGGACTCCCGTCCTCCTTGGTATTTTTGCACTTCATGTTTTTCCTAAAGAAGTATAGTGTTTGTTTGTTTTAGTTTTGTTTTGTTTTTTGTTTTTGTTTTTGTTTTGTTTTTTGTTTTTTGTTTTCTGTTTTTTTGTTTTTTTGTAAAAAATATCGTCCTTTTGATACTTGTTATCTTTTTCATACAACGTAATTATTGTTAAGAACCCTAAAATGGATTAGGAATCCATTCTAATTAAGATATGTTACTAGAGTCATGCAAAGCTTAAAGTATCAAAATTGGCTACAAGTTCACAATTGTAGACTGTACAGTTGATATAAAAAACGTAAGCACAACCGGCAGCAGGAAGAGAATAAGGTGGAGGCCAGATGAAAGAAGAATTCACCAGTGAGAAAACAAAGGGCAAACAAAAAAGAGATGAAAGTAGGCGAAGGAGTGTAGAAGATTCCTTTTTTCCTCATGAATAATTTCTCTTTGTTTCTTAATAACGAGATCAAGAAAAAAAAGTATGTAGGAGGGTTAGAGGAATAATTAAGCAGCAAAAGAGTAGAGGGGAATGGAAAAGGAAAGCAAAAGAGAAACCAAACATGAATCTAAGGTGTATTGCTTGCTGGAGTGCTATGATGAAACCCACTTGGGAGTAGCTGCTTGCAGAAGTGCTCCATTGAAGGCTGCATGCAAAGTTGCAAACCGTATCCTGCTCCTTTTAAGCCCATAAATGTCTCTTGCTTGAAAGTATTGCACGTAACTAGGTTGACTAATATGCTAATGCAAGCAAGCATACCTACATGAGGCTTTGGGACCCAAACCTTGCACCTTGCTTGAGGAACACCTGTAGGCATGTGCTATGCTGAAACAATGTTCCTTCGCTTGTAGTTGCTGTTACTATTTTGGTGCTATTTTTTTAATCATTTTTGTGAATATCAATTTGGCCAAGGTTTAAAGTTTTATGAAATGAAAGGCCTCTATGCTAATGTAAAGTTTGGATTGGAGCTATAATAACCATGAGGTGTGTTCTTTTTCAAAATGTAAAAGATCATTGTCTTCATTTACTCATGTTTTTTAATTTGCAGAACAATGTAGAATTGAATTCAAGTAAAACTAGTCACCATAAAGAACCGAGTTCTTTCTTGAACAAAGCAACTATTGGAAAAGATCTTGCGAGAGCTAGCCATCTTAACATCTTGCCAAATGACAAGACATTCGAGCCTACATCCGACAATATATATCAGGTCTGTTTCCAGTCTTCAGTCTTTGATGAAAAGCCAGAGGCTTATGATCTGTCTTGTTGGTTTGTATTATTTGTTGTGACCAGTACATGTTATCTGGATATTCTAGGCACCCTTAAACAATGAAAGCCTCTGGACTTCTTTTAGCAATGCAAATGTGTCAGGGGGTAGCAACACAAACATACAGTCGTTGGTTGAAATGGAGGAATCACTGGACAAGGATCTTGAGGAAGCACAAGAGCACAGGCGAATATGTGAATTTGAAGAAAGAAATGCTCTTAAAGCTTATCGTAAAGCCCAAAGGGCCTTGGTTGAGGCTAATGCTAGGTGTACTAATCTATATCGCAAAAGGGAACTGTACTCTGCCCACTTGCGATCTTTTATCATGGGCAATTCAAGTTTATTATGCTCCTCCAGGCAAAATGAGAAAGATGGCATTGAGTTGGATTACTCGAATGATATCCCTGAAAATATGCTTTTAGTACCATCAGGCCATCAGTTACAGTCTGGGTATGATGTTTTTAGTCCGCGAGGGGTTGGTTCAAATTTTCAGTACCTCAACAATGCTCGAGTTCAAACATCATATGGACATATGCAAGGACAAAATGTTGGGTCGGAACCATGTAGTGAACCAGATGCCAGTACATCCGAGACATTATCCCATAGGGGTAAAGCTACTGTTGATGGAGTTCGTTCTCCGTCACATGATCCAAACATTTCAGCAGATGAAGATGACGTGATGTTTTCACTTGAACATGACACTGTTCAACCCAGGGATGAGTGTCATGGAAATAACCCAAAGTTTGATGATGATGAAAAGGATTTATGCAAGGAACCGAGCAGAAATTTGGCCATTGATAGCTCCCAGGAATATTTTGTTGAAGCAACATTAAGGTCAGAACTACTTGCAAGACTAGGAACAAATGGTTTGTCGAAGAATGGTGAAAATAATGTCAGCAAAGAAAAAACTCCTACAAGCTTATCGTGTTTTCCGTCCTCTAATGCGGATAACAGTGAAAAATCTGATTGGGAAGGTAACTTCTTTTTAGTATTTGGCTCTTTAACACTGATGGTGGCATGATAAATGTAGAACCTGATAAATTATACTGGTTCAATAAATTATATCTTATAAGTGACCTTGTTAGTTTGCTTATTTAATGGCTCTTCGAATTATTATTTTTTCTTCAATTCAATGATTGCTTCTTTTATATGTTAATGGATACAAATTTTATGCGAATTCAGTTATTTTTCACGTGGAGCTTACTGCACTTTGTTATGCTAATACGAAGGCCTATTGATAATTAACGTTGTGTCTTTTATTTACTTATAACTTTTAATGCAACGAACTTAAATAATGTTGCTTTTCTGCTATTTAATTAGTTTCATATGTTTCAGTTCAATATGTTATTCTAACTTTTAGGTGCTGCTAGACGAGAGATAAGTGACTCTGAGGTCCCCCTGGAAATTCAGCAGGACTGCTACATCGATAATGCTAACTCTCTTGCTAATTTTAAGGACAATAGATTTTCCAACAGAGAAGTTTCTTGCCTATTAATCTCAGAGTTTTCAGCTCGTAACGTCATTAGGAGCACCCTTGGTCATTTGAAGCTTGCATCACAATTGAGTTTAACGGAATGGTTTGCTAGAAATCGACAAAAGTACTCTAGTGGTACTAGACACAATGAAGAGGGTAGTGTTGACTTTGAAAAAGTCCAGGGGAGCAATACTAAAGCAGACTCAACATATGAGACTAAATCAGACTCAACATATGAGACTCTTGTGGAATTATACGCAAGAGGTATTGGCGCTTATACTTGTGATATTGCAATTGACCCTTTTTGGCCACTTTGCATGTATGAGCTCCGAGGAAAGTGCAACAATGATGAATGTCCTTGGCAGCATGTTAGAGACACCCTTGATAGAACTATGTCTCACGATCAGCATGGTGATTCTGATAATAATGGTATGGAACTTCCTTCTAAACTTTGAAAATGAATGTTGAGTTCCCTGTGTTTTTGTCCCCTACGTTTTTTTAAATAATGTTTGTTTCACTATTTGGTTGGGTTAACGTTACCTAAAATTGTTTGTAATGCTGCAGCAAAAAATCCCAAGTGCTATGATGTTTCTCCAACATATCTAGTAGGCTTGGATACTCTGAAAGCTGATTTGGATTCATACAAGTCTGTTCTAGCATGGAGAAGTGATCAATGCTGGCAGAAGTGTTTCAGTCTTTCCCTGACACTCTCAAATTTGTCTCAAAAGGATTTGCCTGCACGTGGGCTACTCTTGCATGGTAGTGATGGTCGGATAGAGGTCAAAGGGAGTTGGAGTAGACCATCATCATATTTTCTGACTAGAAATGGAGTGGTTTGTTTATCAATCTTTGTTTCTTTTTCTTTATCATATCCCTCTTATTTCTGTTATTACATTCGCTGATGTCCTATTTCTGCTGGTGCCATTTTTTGTCAGCTTTATGGTTAGTCTGCAATTACAAACTCCTTTTTATCATATGCCTTGTTTGAAGAATATGTGATAATGAAAACATTTTTGCAAATATATGAGTTTTATATAGTTATTTTCTGCATATGGTAATAGAATCTCTTGATCACTATACTCTTGCAAAATATGGTCTTCTCTTGAGTTCTGGAACTATTTTTGGATCAATTGTAGTTGTAAAATCTTTTGGCAAAAGAATTTGATTCTAGTTGCAATTTGCCATAGCTTTATTAATTATTTTGGAGCACATTCCAGGTGTTTGTGTCTTAAATGCCTAAATAAATGTGTGCATATGTTAGTCTCCCGCACTGAGAAAATAGCTTACAGTGCAACTGCTTGTGGGTGCTTATTTTTTCTTAATTAGATGAGCTTTCTCGATTTTCTAGAGAATTTCATTTTTATTTTTTTGTGCTTTATGCACATTTTTTTTTAATCACATGATTTTTAATCTATTTCGTTCTTATAGCTGAGAATAACAGTCTTAAATGTGTTTTGGGACCATTATCTTATTCCTGCTAATTTTCCTTTTGGCATGATGTATGCTTAGAATCAACTCACACAATCTTTGGCTGACCATGAGCAAGCCCTGGAAATTGCTATCTTAATATTCAATCAGGCAGTTGACAAACTTGAGGGTATGAAAAAGGTAATTTCTACAGTTTGCATTTTCAGAGTATGATCTGCAGCCTTAGAATCTTTGTTCAGATGCTTCACTTTCCGTCATTTTGAATTTTGAGTTTCCAGGCTCTCCCTATTATATCTCGAACTCTTGAGGATGATCCAGCTTCTGTATCTCTCTGGATATTGTATCTTCTTATTTACTATAGCACTGTGGGTTCTGTAGGGAAGGATGACATGTTCTCTGATGCGGTACGTCATTTCATGTTTACACATGTTTCCTACTGTTTTGTCTCCGCTATGAGTGTACTTGTGCTATGAAGACAGTCCTTTAGGTGTTGCATTAATGTATTTGGCCGCTTTATGTTTTGATCTTGGATTGGATTTCCTGAGTGGTCTCGGACATTTGAAGCACTAGTGGAAAATAGTTGCCTTTGTACCTCTTAAGACTGCCTGATTTGTCAAAATTGCTATTTAATCACATTGGAGTTAAAATGGGGACTTTAATCGTATATCTTTTCACTGTCACTTGCTGAATCATTACGTGAGATTGAAACTTTTCTACACACACTTTCTTCTCTTGTTCTTCAGGTCAAATACAACGAAGGATCTTATGAGCTCTGGCTTATGTATATCAATAGCCGTTTGCATCTCCATAATCGGTTGGTTACATACGACGCAGCACTCTCAGCGCTTTGCCGAAATGCTTCTCTTTCTGAGTGGGATAGGATGCATACTAGCGCCTGCATCTTGGATCTGTTTTTGCAAATGATAGACTGCTTTTGCATGTCTGGGAATATTGAAAAGGCTATACAGAAAATGTTCGAAATCTCCACTGCTGACAAAAATTCTCATGAGTGTTCGAGGTTGCTCTCTGATATACATTCGTGCCTGAAAATTTCTGATAAATGCATATTCTGGCTATGTTGTGTGTACTTGGTTATTTATAGGAAACTACCAGAAGCTGTAGTAAGGCAATTTGAATGTGAGAAACTACTCTTGGAAATGGAATGGCCTTCCGTTCTTTTGCCAGATGATAAGAAGCAGATGGCTGTTAAGCTGATGGAAAAAGGAGCAGTTTCTATCGCTTCATTGATGAAGATCGAATCACTTAGATGTGATGATAATAATCTTAGATCAGCACATCTTTTTGCTGTAAACCACGTCAGGTGCATGGCTGCATTAGACATTTTGGATAGTTGTGGAAATTGGTTGGATAGATATAATGGACTATATCCATTCTGCTTAGAGCTTGTTTTAATATCAATACGAGCATATAAACAAGAATTCAAGGATCTGAGTCTGGGTTTCGAGGAAACCCTTTTCAACTGGCCCAAAGAAGTCCCAGGAATCCAGTGTGTTTGGAATCAATATGCTCAATGTGCTCTCCAGCATGGAGAATGCAAGTTTGGGAAAGAACTCATGGACCGTTGGTTTCACTCTGTTTGGAAAGTCCATTATCATCAAAATGTTGTATTGCATGGTGTGGCCAGTGAGAACCAACATGGGTTGGTAGAATCAGCCTCAGAATCGATTTTGGAAATTCCTCCGAGTCTTGATCAGATTGATATGATGTTTGGATTTCTTAACCTCTCTCTCTATAAGCTATTGCAAAATGATCATGTGGCATCTCGCATGGCTGCTGACAAGGCATTGAAGGCTGCTGTTCCCAAATATTTTAAGTACTGCATGAGAGAGCATGCCACGTTATGGCTAACTGGTGAATCACTACTAAAGGAGAATGATTCTACCAGTAGTATGGAGAACATCCTGGAGCATTACATAGGTGTCTTGCAAACTTTCCCTGCCCCTGAACCTTTGCCTAGAAAATTTATTAACAGCATCAAAAAACCTAGAGTCCAGCAGCTAATTAATAATCTGTTTAGTCCAGTTTCATCTGATTTTTCTCTAATTAACTTGGTTCTTGAAGCGTGGTATGGACCATCTCTTTTACCTGAAGAAATCACTGAGCCAAAGCATTTGGTGGATTTTATTGAAAGTATGTTGGACATAAGTCCATCCAACTATGTGTTAGCTATGTCTGTCTGTAAACTGTTCGGAAACTGCGATGAGCCTACTCTTATTACTTCTGCCAGTATGTGGTTCTGGGCAAGCTCAAACTTGGTTAATGCAATTTTTCATGCCGTCCCAATACCACAAGAGTGCGTATGGGTAGAAGCTGCGACCATCTTGGGCAAACTAAATGGTGCTGAGGTCATTTCTCAGAGGTTTTACGGAAGAGCTTTGTTGGCATATCCATTTTCTGTCAAGCTGTGGAAATCCTATCAGCTCCTTTATGATGAAGAAGGACATACGAAAGCTATTGCAGAAGCAGCGAAAGCAAAGGGTATAGATCTTGATTAAAGTTTCATTCTTCAAAGCGAGTAGACAGTCCGGTAGGATTTTGCATTTGCTGAAGACCTTGGGGCTAGTTTGGCTTTGAAGTGGTGCTTTTGACCTGAGAGTTATTGGTGATACCGCACTGGATAGCACATCCTTTGCAAGGTCCTTTTCTTTTTGCCATTTTTGCTAACAAAGGGTTACAAAATTTAGTCTTGAATACAGGAAGTGCAGAAGCTTGTACAGGACAGGAATACAATTAAAATAGGCTGTAGCTTTTACCAGCTTGTGAAAAGACTCACGAAGACGTTTAAGGTGAAGAAGAATGTTAAACTAGATGGGATGTTACAGTTAGGATTAGCAAATTTTCCCCTCCCCACCCTTTTCCCACTTTTTCTCGGCTAGGAAAGTTTTTTTTTTTTTTTTTGGCACCTCTTTTGTCATTGTTATCTCCCTCGATTTTGCTAGAGAAGTTGCTTCTTATTTGTATCATAATCTGTAGAGTGACTCTAATTGCATAGACTATTGTTCTTGAATCATATAGATGAAATGAATATGGAATATGAAAGCTTTGGAATGGATTGCTGAGAAGTTTTTCCTTTAATGGATGTTGACAAATTAATCTCCTTTGATTGTTTTAGTGATTAAAGGAATATTTACGTACTTAAAGTTTAGGGTACAAATGAATATTGGTTTCATTTCAATAAAAAAGAATATTGGTTTGAGGGTATTTAGCATTTGGTCAAGATGTCCTTTAAAATCCTTTACTTTTTGGTAAATTATTCCTTGAATTAATTAAGATTGTAGAGTGATGTCAAATAAAAAATTATTCAATTTAAATTTGGAATGGAACACCCTATGCATGTTATTAGAACTCGGAGGTGAAGACGAATTTTCTCGAATGAATAAGAAAATAAAAATTGACAAGGAAAAGAAAGTTTTTTCAGGGAATAATTCACACATTCTTTGAGTAAAAATTTATACAAATACAGTCTAACTAAATTAAGAAACTACATTACTAATTCTTGGGAGTAAAAATTGCTAAATATATAGATTTTGCATCTAGTTACTGATCCTATTACAGCCGTCTAATTGCACAAATCTCTCCTAATTGACCAATTACACAAATCTCTCCTAATTGACAGATTCGGTTTTCCTACACTCCCTCTCAAGCTAGTTTAAAGATATCTTTTATAGCCAGCTTGCTCACTAGAAAATTGAACAGTTTTTTAGATAAACCCTTTGTGAACAAATCAGCTACTTGATCCTCAGTTGGAACATAGACCATGCACACCAAACCACCTTCTATTTTTTCTTTAATAAAGTGTTTGTCCACCTCAACATGATTTGTACGATCATGAAGTATTAGATTGTGAGCGATAGATGTGACGACCCTCACTTACGTGGCCGTCACTTGACTTAACTTGATCTTAAACTTAAACATACTTATTAATAAAGAACAAAATTTCAGGATAAATTTTTTTTTTTCTTAAATGGATTCTTGTTATCGAATCCTTGGCATTAAACCTTAGAAGGAATAATAACTGTTTTTCTAAAACTTAATAACATATGAATTCTTAAAGATAAAGAATTCTCAACGTGTAACTTTAAAAGATATAATAATAATTTCTTAAAACTTAATTTCGTAAACCGAATATAATAACATAAATTTATCAACGTGATAATAACGTAATATTAATAATTACGTTTTAACATAACCATAGTAATTTCTTGAAGTATAACTATAGTAATTTCCTTGAACTTTTCCTTTTAAAACATAAGGATGGTTATCTATCAACTATTACTTTAAGGACAATTATTAATTTAAATAAAACTATTTTCAAAACAATTCTAAATTAAATATTACAAATAAAATCCCATTTAAATGCTCTGTAAAACTTTCTTAACA
>CAMOHE010025468.1:0-10406 GCA_946598075.1 Artocarpus hirsutus | reverse complement strand
ATCAAGATAAAGTTGTAGAATTATTAGGAATCTATTTATTTTCCTAGAGATTATCTAGATAAAGTTGTTTTAATTAGATTACTTCTCTATTGGGTTATTTGAATTGAAACTGGGACTTTATCCTATAGAATCTCGAGTGAAAAAAAAAAAGATTCACTGAGATTTTTTTTCAACAGTTCGGCTTGCCGATCTTAAAGTTCGGCCTACCGATGGGGCAAGTTCGGCCTACCTATGCACGAAATAAAAATCACGCATTTTTATGTAGATTTTGTCCGAATTTGATTCTGATTCGAATTTTTGAGACCTTATCTGATAAGGAATGACCCTAGACCAAACCTCTAAAAATAGGAAGTGAGTCTCATGAGTTATTTAGATCAATTGAGAGATTAAGAGTGATACTCTGCTGGTGAGAATCTGAAACTCCCTGAGAGCTCTTGTTCACAAATCACGAACACTAGCTTTGGGTTCTCTCAATTGGTTGGAAGGAGAGTCACCTTGAGGAAGAGCTGTACGTGTGAGCCCACACTTACTCCGATCATGGATAAAGAATAGCAAAGAAGACCAGTTGGTTGAGGCTCTTCTGGAACGTTACTTCTCTACACAAATTTTGGAAGCTTTTCAGCGAATACAAGGTCAGTAAGATCAAGTTAATTTATACATATAGCATGTCAAACTTGTGTTTTGAAAAATACTCTGATATAAACTTTTAAAATTTCGTTGCGTACTATTTTTCCAACAAGATAAACATAAGTCGGGCTCCACCGAACCTACATTAATATACATACATAGTATCGATAATAATAAATTACAACCACAGTCCAATACGAGAAATAAAAATTTAAATATTACATGGCTTGATTTAAATAAAGAAATGGCCTAAACATAATTCCTACGAGTCACATGTTTGCCTTATTGCCTCCCAATCAGTCCTAAGCTGCAATTCACCTAGGGGAAAGGTTTTAAAACAAATAAAAATATAAGCAGAAGGCTCAGTAGGACTAGGTTTTGAAAAACTTAATTTAAGCATAAATTTTTGTATTTGAATGTAATTTATAAAAATTCAAAAATAAATAAATAAAAAGATATTAAATTCATTCTTACCATTTAAAGTTGCTATTCATTTGGAAATGTTCTTATTAATCAATCCTTTGGCAAAGCCATAATATCATCAACGTAGTGGCCTAGCTGGGTTTCGAGACCTGCCCCTGAGGTCGCACTCTAAACGACCCTATCTCTAAGTATGGCATAATGCCCTAATGTACTTATATCATTATTAAGGTCTCAAGTTACTAGATATCCTTATTTACATTCATTATTCGATTTATTATGATCATTTGATTTTCAAATAATAATGAAAAATACTAAAAAGTTCATCTCAATCTTTCATTAAAAATCATTTTGAAAGAAATCATTTTGTGGCCAAAATCCTTTTTGAAATCATGGCTATCAAAGAAAAGGATAAAATCCCTACCTCAATATTCTACACCATGACTCAACACTGCAGTCCTGACCCGCTATACGTTAGCTCCACAAAACCACGATCAACCTTAAAAGCAAACAAAACTTCATCAATTTCTAACTTAGAATATTCTACGCTACTATGCTATTTTATGGTGTCTTAGTATGCCTTTGAAGTTCACAAGATCATATAACATGGTCAAAGTCTTAATCTGAGTTTTAAATGGTAAAAACGGGTCAAAACAATAAAATTTCATGAAGTCTAGTCGGCCTATCGAACTTTCCTGTTCGACTTGCTGAACTGCACAGTTTGGCCTACCGGCTATACAGCACCAACACCAGCCTGCCAAACTAGCCTAGGTTTGGCCTACCAACCAAATGAGTCCAGCCTGCCGAACCTATGAATCCGGCCTGCCAATGATCATGATTGGCTTGCCAAACTAGAAAAACCTAGGGGACCCAAGACTTCGAGTCTCGACCTCCCTAAGCTCAAATCCTCATTTCAAATATGTTTTTCAAGTCCAAAACATGTATGATGTTCATAAATGATAGAAAAATAGTTTGGAACATATTTAAACACTTTTAAACAAGTTTTACATATAAATTTTCAAATTATTCTGAAAATGGAAAAAAGGAAACAAACTTCATTTAATCCGATTTTTGTTCAATCAAGCCTCGATTCATGATGATTTAGGTTTTACTAACTAAGATTGAAGGTTTTGTAAGCTCAGGAAACTCAAATTTCAACATACAAAGAAATTAAAAGGATTTGGTAAAAAGTTTAAAATTTTGAAAGTTAAGTAAACTAACCTCAAATTCAAGCTTATATCGAGTTTATGGAGACCAAATCTTGCTTCTTGAGCTTCCAATCTTGCGGGATTCAAGGCTTGAGCTTTTTCTTTTTTTTTTTTGAAATCAAAATAAGAGAGAGAGAGAGAAAATAAATGGGAAGAGAAAAAGAGAGAGAGAGTGAGCTGAGAGAGTGAGGAAAGAAAACGAGAGGAAGAGCGGAATAAATAGAAGGAAGGGAAGTGGTTTTGCAAAGTGAAACTTGTCTCACGTGTGGTTTTCACAAAAAGGGCATTTTTGATATTTGATAAATTGTTTTGTTTAAAAATTCAAAATAACAAATAAAAATAATTAAAAGTGAGATAAATTTAAAAATACCACAAAATATTTAAATTAAGTTCAAATTATGTTAAGACATACTAATCCACCATTTACACACTAATTATGCTTAATTAAATTTTGGGGTATTACAGCTCTCCACCCCTAAAAGAAATGTTGTCCTCGAAATTTAAAATCAAGTCAAAAACAAAATAAATATGGGTACAACTCTGGCATAGTTGAGTCTAGTTCTTAGGTTGCCTCATCAGCTCTGTGGTGCTGCCACACCACTTTCACTAATAAAATTCATCGCGCCGCAGACTTATCACTTTTCGATTGATAATCTGGACCGGCACCTCCTTGTAGGTCATGTCTTTCTGAGTCTACACATCATGAATCGAGGCAACCTTGTTTGACTCAGGTGGACATTTCTGAAGCATCGACACGTGGAATGTGTCACGCACATGAGAAAGCTTAGGAGGAAGGTTGAGACGATATGCGACCATGCCAACACGTTGAGATATCTTAAACAAACCAACATACCTTGGTGCAAGTTTTCCACTCACACCGAAACGCGAAATATCCTTACATGAAGAAACCTTCAAGAGACCGAAATCCCCTACTTAGAATTCCAAAGGTCGGCGTCTCTTATCAGCTTAACTCTTTTGCCTACTCTGAGATACTTTCTACCGATCACGAATTATGGCGATATTTTCATTGCTCTCACGGATCTCTTCGAGTCTGATGACGATCTTGTTCTCCAGTTCTACCCAACACACTGGTAATCGACACAGTCGTCCATAGAGTGCCTAGAACGGTGCCAACTAATACTCGATTGGTAACTGTTGTTGCACTCAAATTCTGCCAGATGCAAGTACTTATCCCAATTCCCACTAAAATCCAATACACATGCACATAACATATCTTCCAAAATCTTAATGACTCACTCGGACTGTCGGTTTGGGGATGAAAAGCAATGCTAAAATTTAAATCCGTGCCTAAAGCTTCTTGGAACTCCTCCAATACTTGGCAGTGTACTCTTGGACGTCCTTCTTCATACCTCTCCACCAATATTGCCTCTTCAAATCATGATACATTTTTGTGCTTCTTGGATGAATAGCAAACTGAGATCTATAAGCTTCGTCCATTACGGCCTTCGTCACTTCCTTAATCACAGGAATTGCCAAACGTTCTTTGAAGTACAACGACCCATCTACGTGTATTCTCCACTCTTCAAACTGTTCCTCATTTTGAATCCATATCCATATTCCCCGTAGATGCTCATCTCATCATTGATTCTGCCTCACCATCTAAACGAGCGCTGGGGTAGGCTCCATATGATACATAGAAACCTGATCAAAGTCTTCATGGTACTGTAGTTTGTATTCACTAACTATGGCTTGCCTTTTCCAGTCTTCAAGTGCCAAGCACACGAGAATTCTTGTTGACTTCTTGCTGAGTACATCTGCAACCAAGTTGGCTTTCCTAGGATGACATTACAATGTGAAATCGTAGTCTTCCATATACTCCATCCATCTCCTGTCTCAAGTTCAAATCCCTCTGACTGAACAAATACTTCAAGCTCTTGTGATTTGAGAAAACCTTAAATGATGCCCCATACAAGTAACATCTCTAAATCTTCAAAGCATGAATCACTACTGCAAACTCTAAGTATCATGAGTGGGGTAGTTCTGCGCGTGAGGCCTTAATGTTGCGATCCATAAGCCATAACTCAACCATGTTGCATCAACATATATCCAAGTCCTCATCCCGATGTGTCAGTGTAGACTTCGTACAACTCGTCGCTACTCGGTATGATCAACACTAGGGCAGTGGTCAACCGGTTCTTCAATTCCTAGAAAGCATATCCATAATCTTCATCCCATTTGAACCAAACATTCTTCTTGATCAGTCGTGTCAACAGAGCTGCTATCTTTGAAAAAATCTGGCACAAACTTCTTGTAGTATCCAGCAAGTCCTAAGAAGCTACGAATCTCAATTACGTTCCTCAATCGCTCCCATTGCACTATCACTTATATTTTAGAAGGATCCACTGAGATACCTTGCTCCAAGATGATGTGTCCCAAAAACTTAACCTCGATCAACCAAAATTCACAATTCTCCTTTTTGGCATACAGCTGATGCTCTCGCAGAGTCTAAAGCACGATCCTCAGATGTTGCTCATGCTCTTCCTAGGTCTTAGAATAGATCAGGATGTCATCAATGAATACGATCATGAACTGATCTAAATAAGGCTTGAAAATCCTATTTATCAAATCCATAAAGGCTACAGAAGCATTTGTCAATTCCAAACAGCATCATAAGAAATTTGAAGTGTCCATACCAAATCCTAAAGGCTGCTTTTGGAATATCCTCTTCCTTGATCCTAAGTTGATGATATCCAAATCGCAAATCTATCTTTAAGAAATACCAAGAATCTCCTAGCTGATCAAATAACTCATCAATTCTAGGTAGCAGATACTTATTCTTCACGGTGACTCAATTTAGTTGCTGATATTCTACACACAACCTGAGAGTACCATTATGTTTCTTGGCAAATAAAACTGGTGTACCCCACGATGATGTACTATTTCAAATGTAACCTTTATCTGCAAGCTCCTGAAGTTGCTTCCTTAGTTCCTTGATCATTTCTGCTAGTGCCATTCAATACGATGCTATGAAAATCAAAGAAATCTCAGGGAGTAACTCAATACCAAACTCAATTTTTTGATGCTGTAGTCATCCAAGTAACTCATCGGGGAAGGCATCATCGAACTCGTCAACCACCAGTATCGCTACATTCTTTCTTAGCGTACTAGACTTCTTCTAGATTCAAAAGAAGCACATAGCAAGCCAGATTATTTCATCCTTTAAGGCATGTCTTCATGAGTCACTCACTCATTATTCGATCACCACCACCTTGGTAGGTGATCGTCGTCCCCCCATCGGTCACTAGGGTTACCTTCCTAAGATGACAATCTACAACAACATTATACTTGGACAACCAATCCATTCCTAAAATTACATCATAGGAACTCATGAGGATTACGATCAAATCACTCTTCAAAGTCTCACCTGTAATCATTATCTTACAAGATTTACATATTCGGTTTACATTCACTCACCCTAAGGGTGAGGTAATAAGCAAAGGTTCATCAAATTCCTCTGTTTCTAATCCTAAGGCATATACCAAAAAAAAAAACTCAAAATGATAGAATGGATGGCACCAGTATCAAACAAAACATGAGCTAAAGACTAGGAAACCAAAATCTTACTATCAACAACTACATTGTTGGTTTGAGCTTTTGCACTCTCTAAAGTCATGGTGTGAACTTGAGTCGGTGCTTTTCCTTTTTTCCTCTGTTGGCATTGCTGGGTCCTAGAACTATCAGTCAATATTGTTTTAGTGGGGCAGACTGTACACTATCTATACTCGACGCTTAATGCTATGGGACATTTCATTGGAAACTCTACTATTGATTTCCTTTCACTGGGTAATGCATCTGCTGTGGAGTGAGCTGGTGAAACTATAATTACAAGATTTGCTATGGCTAAGGCAGAGCGAAAGACTGAGGCTAAGGCTGACAACTTGCACCCTTTTCGGTCAAAGATCCTTGCAAGGGCCGCTTCATCCACTACTTGATGAACAACTACCCCCATTGTTAACGTTACCTTGTTGATTCTTCCCCTGACCTTGGTCATTATTATTGCCCTTTTCATTTCTCCTTTGAGGTCCTGTTGATGTCCTCGCCCTGTTCTCACAATAGATAGCATAGTCGTTTTCGACAGATAATGTTGACAATACCAATTCACCAAAATTTTAGAGTCGTACGGCCACCAATTGCCGATGGATGGATGCCTTAAGCCCTTCCTAGAACATAATGCACTTTTCCCGCTCAAAAGCCATGGCGGGCAAAGCAAACTTGGCCAACTCATTGAACTTTGCTTCATACTCTCGAACCGTCATATCACCCTATTCCAATCAATAGAATTCAATGACCTTTTGGTCCCGGTATCCTTGCAGAAAGTATCACTCATAAAACAACTCCTCAAATTGATCCCAATTAATATTCTTGTTGTTTTCCATGCATTTTGCCTACTTCCACCAAGTGTTTGCACTTCCTTCAAGTTATTATGCCACAAATTTCACTCGATATTTTGCTAGTACACCAAGGGTATCCAAATGCTTCACCACTAAATCTAACCAATATTCAGCTACCTGCGGTCCTAGTTCTCATCAAAACTCAAAATAGATGCACATCAGAATTCCCAAAAGTACTCATGTTGGCGACTTCCCTCAGAATCCTCGGGTCTAGCCCTCACCACCATTTGCCAAAAAGTAGCAAACATGGCTCCCATCATGCCCTCATTACATCAGCAACCGAACAACATCTTAGTGCCATTCTCTCAAATTCAGAAAAAAAAAATTGGATTGTCAGTGGTTTTTCATTGTTATACCTATGTGTGCACAATTCCCAAGGTTAATAACCTAAGGCACTGATACCATTTTGTCATGACCTAAATCCAAGTAGTGACGTGACGGATTAATTAAGTTAATAAATCCAAATTTTAATTAAAATCACCAATTAAATATTTTGGTTTATTTTGAAAAAAAAAATTATAGTTTAAAAACTTTTAAAGCAATTATCTTTAAATTGGAGCAGATAAAATGAAATAAAATAATAAGGACAGATAAACATAAGTCAGGCTCCACGGGTCTTACATTAGTGCACACACATGATATCGACAATAGTATTACAACCATAGTCTAATAAAAAAATAAAAATTTATATATTACATGCCTTGATTTAAATAAAGAAATGACCTAAACAGAATTCCTACGACTCATGTGTTTGCCTTGTTGCCTCCTAGTCGATGGTAAGCTGCAATCACCAAGTGGGAAAGGTTTGAAAATAAATAAAAATGTGAGCAGAAGGCTCAGTAGGACTAGGTTTTGAAAACATTAATTTAAACATAAATTTTCATATTTGAATGTAATTTATAAAAATTCAAAAAAAATAAATAAATAAATATTAACTATTTAAAGTCACTATTCATTTAGAAATGTTATTATTAATCAGTTCTTTGGCAAAGCCATAATATCACTATCGTAGTGGCCTAGTTGGGTTTCAGAACTTGTCCCTAAGGTCGCACTCTACACGACCCGATCTCTGAGTATGGCATCATGCCCTAACGTACTTATATCATTATTAAAGTCTCATGTTACTGGATATCCTTGTTTACATTTATTATTCGATTCATTACAATTATTTGTTTTTCAACAAATAATGAAAAATACTAAAAAGTTCTTCTCAATCTTTCATTAAAAATCTTTTTGAAAGAAATCATTTTCTGGCCAAAATTCTTTTTGAAATCATGGCTAACAAAGAAAGGCATAAAAGTCGTAGCTCAATATTCTACACTGTGATTCACCACTGTAGTCCTGACTCACTATACGTTAGCTCCACAAAACCACGATCAACCTTAAAAGTAAACTAAACTTCAACAATCTCTAACTTAGAGTATTCTATGCTAGTATGCTATTTCATGGTGTATTAGTATGCCCTTAAAATTCATAAGATCATATTACAATGTCAAAGTCTTAATCTGGGTTTTAAATGGTGAAAACGGGCGAAAACAGTAAAATTTCATGAAGTCTGGTCGGCTTGTTGAACTTTCTTGTCCGGCCTATCGAACTACACAGTTAGGCCTACCGGTCGTATAGCACCGGCCTACCAAACTAGCCCAAGTTTAGCCTACCGACCATATAAGTCTAGCTTGTCGAACCTATGAATCTAGTCTGCTGATGATCATGATCGGCTTGCTGAACTGAAAAAATCTAGGGGACCCGAGACTTCGAGTCTCAGCTTCCCTAAACTTAAATCCTTATTTTAAACTTGTTTCTCAAGTCCCAGGGCATGTATGATGTTCATAAATGATAGAAAAACACTTTGGAACACATTTAAACACTTTTAAACAAGTTTAACACTGAAATTTTCAAATTATTCCGAAAATAGGAAAAAGGAAAAAAACTTGATTTAATCTGATTTTTGTTCAATCAAGCCTAGGTTCATGATGATTTGGATTCTACTAACTTAGATTGAAGGTTGTCTAAGCTCAAGAAACTCAAATTTTAATATACAAAGAAATTTAAATGATTTGGGTAAAAGTTTAAAATTTTGAAGGTTAACTAAACTAACCTCAAATTCTAGTTTTAAATCGAGTTTATAGAGACCAAATCTTGCTTCTTGGGGGGATTCAAGGCTTGAGCTATTTTTTTTTTTTTTTTTTTGAAATCAAAATAAGAGAGAGAGTGAGAGAGAGAAAAGAAACGAGAAGAAAAAGAGAGAGAGAGAGAGAGAGAGCTGAGAGAGTGTGGAAAGAAAAGGACAGGATGAGAGGAATAAATAGAAGGAAGGGAAGTGGTTTTGTAGAGTGAAAACCAAGTCCTACATGTGGTTTTCACAAAAAGGGCATTTTTGGTATTTGATAAATTATTTTGTTTAAAAATTTAAAATAACAAATAAAAATAACTAAAAGTGAGATAAATTTAAAAATACCATAAAATATTTAAATTAAGTTCAACTTACATTATGGCATACTAATCTACCATTTACATACTAATTATGCTTAATTAAATTTTGAGGTGTTGCACCAATCAAAGAGGAAGAAGAATGCACATCCCAACACATGAAAAGTTACGGAATTACAATTGCAAGAATTGGAATATGAAGCATGACCTAATACGAGAATGTCTTTAAAAATAAATACAAAAGGGAAACCTAAAATTTCAAAAATTGCAACATCTGGTACTCATAGGTCATCCAAAAACATATAATTATTCTAGTTTACGACTTGTCCAAATAGCTTGTGAGGTTGGGATCTTGATGGGCTAAAAAATGACAAACCTGTGAGAGAGAAGACAAGCCTAATATATGGTTGTGTTGTAAGGAACTTTTGAAATTGCTCAACAAGGTCAATTATTGTGGGATGAGGAGATGAGAAGGCTCTAGAGAAAAAAAAGAGTCTAGTGGTGGTACCGCAAATGTAGTGTTTGGTTGTTGAGGCCTATAAGATATTGCAATCAATTGTCAAATTCAACTAAGGAGATTGTCGTTGGTCAAACTATTGTTTGTTGTCGGGGTGGTATATTCAATAACTTGCACTATAACAAATTGTCATTTACTAAAGACGATGGTTTTAAGGAAACTGTTGTCTAACAGTTTCGCAATCCCACCCCATTGAAAATTAAACCTAATTTCTCTAGCTCTCACTCTCCTTCATCAGCTTTCTTAGCAGTACCGTTGACCTCCCTCTCTTTATCTCCCTCTGTCATCCTCTCTTTCCCTATGTCATCCTTTTCTCCGTCATTGCCACTGTTGTCCTCTTCCTTCACTCTCCTTCAGCCTCATCGCCACCGCGAACCCCTGCCAATCACCACCATTACAACTCATCAGTTGAAAGCTTCAGTCGCCACCACGAGCAATCTAAGCCCAAAAGTACGTCCTTTTTTCTACTTTTGAATTTTTTTGGTTCATATTTAATCAAAATTTGAGATGAATTTAGTTATTTGCAAGACTTCAGATGGTAGTTATTTGCAAGGCTTTAGACGATGGTTTTCTTTGAAATTGTTGTGATTAATATTTAGGTTTTTCTTTAATTTATATATTTAAAATTTGTGAATGGACATATTATAATTAGGACTTGATAAATTGTTTCTATGTTAATTTGACCTTAGTTTTAATTAGTGTGCTAGTTTTAGTTTTATAAGTTTTAGTTTCAATGTCATTAGTTTTTTATATGTGAATTTAAGTTTTATATATAGTTTACTTTTATTGTCA
>CAMOHE010025467.1:0-12775 GCA_946598075.1 Artocarpus hirsutus | reverse complement strand
ACAACAAGAATTTACCTTAGCCCAATGTCTATTGACATCAATAGAAAAGCCTAAAGAAAATTAGAATTTCAGCTTTTTCATAACAACAATCTCCACAAACCTAAGTATAGGGGAAAATAAATAAAATCCAAGAAATAAAAATAACATTTTGTTAGGACATATAATCAAACTACGATTTTTTTTTTCAAGTGAAAGTTTAAATCAACTAAAAAGACAAAAGTTAAGAACTAATTAATGAATAGCGTAGAAACATCATAAACAGAAAGCGTGTAAAATACTAAAATGTAAATAGATCAGAACCAAAAACGCAAAGTAAAGATGAACAGTGACACTAAACAAAATCAGGTGAAATTCAAAACCCTAATTAACAAAAAAAGGGAAAAGTTACACAAAGAACGAACCTGGAAGGTGTGAGCAGGGAGTTCCCATCCATGACGGCGAGCCATGACTGAGAACCAACTCCAAAGCAGTTAAAGACCAGCACCATCTAAAAAAAAAGTACCCTCGCAGTCACAAATTGCATACCAACCAACTGGAGTTTGGAAACAACAACTGGTTCAGAACAGTGTCATTTTCTTCCTCTTCTGATAGACAAAATCGAGAATCATAGGCTTCACAAACGCGACAATGTCGAGATTCGAATGTCAAAGAGAATGGCGAGTCGCGGCTCGAGAGGGTGCAGCCTAGGGTTTATGCAGTTGGAATCGAGAAACCTCGGACGAAGACGAAGAAGGAAATTGCCTGGACTCTGTGTGATTTTGATAAACGGAACATTTTTTTTTTAAGTTAAGCTTTTTGTTTCACTTAAAAGAAAAACAAACCATTCAAAAAGAAAAAGAAAGAAAAAGAAGGGAAAAGGAGAAGTCGTCGACTTGCGTCGCGAGGGTAAACGACACTCTCTGTTAGCGTTAGTTACACAGAGTCACATGAAACTGAACACCCGCTTGTGCCGGCGACAAGTTTATTTTTAGGAGCACTCTCTTCTACATTTTTCTTTTGACACATAAAATCCACTCGTTATAAATTATTATTTATACTTAAAATAAGAAAACGAAGTTCACTGTCGTGCAATAAATAAAGAGTATAAAAAAAGTGAAAAAAAAAAGTTCAACTAGTACTTTTTTTAATAAAACACGCCAATTTGATTTCTCATTCTTTTTTTATTTCTTTTTTTATAAAGACACGAAAGTCTATCAGACATAGAAGATTTGTAAACACGCCAATTTCATTTCTCACTCTTTTTTTAATTCTTTTATTCATAAAGATACGAAAGTCCATTAGACATAGAAGATTTACAAACACGCCAATTTCATTTCTTACTCTTTTTTAATTCTTGTATTCATAAAAATGCGAAAGTCCATTAGACATTGAAGACTTTTCTAAATTTTTATATCTTAATGTTGTTCTTATTTGATTTGATAAGTCGAAATTGCACATTATAAATAGAGTATTTTTTTTAATATTACTACCAATATTTCTCGTCTTTTTTTATTCTGTTGAATTTTGATAATTTTGTTAGTTTAGTGTGATTGAATTGTGCCGGTAAAAGAAATGCAACTTTTGTTACATAATTTTGTTTCTTTTCTCACTAAAATGCAGTGTACATTATCTGTGAATTCATTTTATTTCGACGTTAATTCTTTCTTAATTTGTCTTCAATAAAAATAATATTTTTCCAAGTCAAAAAAAAAAATATTCTTAGGTGGAGATCGTTATTTGATACGGTGGCTCGGGTGATTTAGACGTTTTATGTATTCAACTTGTTTCTGTTAAATAGTCAAAATCGCAGTGTGGCCCACGTAATCCGTGTAACAAATTAATGGTTTTCTCTTTTGATTGGCCAAAAGAGAACAATTATAATAAAGTAATGAAGCAATTATTTCCGTAAGTTTCAAGTTTTTCTCGTCTCAAAGACGGACAAGAAAAAAGTTTCCTGGTATTTCATTCTTACGCAACGAAGAAAAAAACTTTAAAAACGACTTTCACAAATTTTCTTAAAAAGAAAAAAAAAATCTCATTTAAAAAGTTTCTTCAAATTCACAGACACACTTCAAAATTTGAGAATGTATTTCATTAGAAAAAGTATATATCCAACTGCATAGTCTTGCCAACCCCTAAGATACTCACCATAATTTTTGTTATATTAACTAGCCAATAAATTATTAATATTGCCAATATTTCGCCTTCATATTAAACTTGCAAGCACAGTTTGAGTTGCACAAAAAAAAGAAAAGCTTTAACCTAAACAACAAACTAATAATGTAGGATACTTTTGTGTTCAACAGGATCTTAGATTTTTGTCTGCGAGGGTATGTGGTTTTATTGCAGATGCTTTAAAGATAAAATTTTATAATCTTCACAAAAGCGTGGGCCATTCAATAATCATAACACTGACGTGTTTTTCACAAGT
The DNA here is from genome assembly GCA_946598075.1 of Artocarpus hirsutus. Lineage (NCBI taxonomy): Eukaryota > Viridiplantae > Streptophyta > Magnoliopsida > Rosales > Moraceae > Artocarpus > Artocarpus hirsutus. Next base: position 10,365 of record CAMOHE010025467.1, on the reverse strand, counting down.
AGGCTAATCAATTTGGATATCTTTATTCTTCTTCTTTCTTCTCTTTTAAACTTTCTTTGGTGGAAGTCGGAAAAAGCCAAAGACAAGCTTATAAGTTGTAGCAATTTTAAATTCTAGACCAAATTTTTATTATTTTATATTACATTAGTGACAACCATTTTGCGTTTGGCATACTATGTTTTTTCCTTTTATTGATATAAATATTCAAGTGAGTTCCTCAAATTGAGACGGGTAATAATAAAAATGAGAAAGATACTCAAAAGCATCAAGCCAAAATTAAAGTGCTGAATACAAACGCCAAAAAAACAACTAATAGGGTGGCTCAAAAAATAGTTTAAATCATTATTTAGGTTTAAAAATTATAGCATATAAGAGCTTTACATTGTAATTTTTTACTATATGTAAGAGTTTTATACTGTTTATAATTCAAATCATTAGTTTTAACTACATTTCTATTACTCTATAAGTAAATGATAGAAACTTTCGCTTTAGCAAAATAAATAAAACAAAGTAAACCAATTACTAAGGTCATTCTTTTTATGGTTAAAAAAACAGTAGTGTATTCGTGCCCTGGGATTGGATAAACAGTAATTATCGAAACAATCAATAGGATGGCAAAGGATCTATCATCTGATAGACCATGGGCCTAAAATCTTTACTTGAAAGTATAGCCTATGTCAACACAAAGTTGAGGTAGACTTTGTGGTTAGTATGCCTCGAACCTATAACTTGATGGAAACGAAGCCGTCATATGGGATATCCTTTGCTATCATGCCACCATTACCCAATACCAAAAGGCATTCGAAGAATGAGGAAAAGATCTTGAGCCTCACACAGCGGGTTCTAAATTGAGGTTGGTTTTTGCTCTCTGATCTGATTTAAGTTTGGAAAGAGTGCCACATTTTTTGCTAGGAGAATAAATATCAAAACTTGCGTTTTTTTTTTTTTTTTTTTGCTCGTTAGCTAAACCGTTTATCTTTTTTATTAATCACTTAAACATAATTTTCTTTATAAATAGCTACTAATTCGTCACTCAAAAATAATAATTCAATTACTCTATTAGTGTTAGCTGAAGATTGATGTGTGTAAAGAAATCCATACATTGAGATTCATCTAAGCCAACTAATGATCGTTTCAAACTTTCAAGGCTTAACAAAGGTGAAATCCATACTTTGAGGTTCTTCATTTCTTGGCGGTGGTTGATCTTGTAAAGTCGAGAAACGGCCGTCGTGAGCAGAACTCTCGAGATCAGAGAGATCGATGTCAGACTGGTAAGACCTGGGAGAATTTATAACACTTTCGAGGTCGGATTGAGTGGATCTGTGCCTGTGGGCGTGAAGGAAATGCAATGGCGAAGCACCCTGGCTTGGAGTGTTTTCGCCGCTCATAAATCCCGACGAAGACGCATCAACCGAATTTTTTCTCTGTTTCTTTCTTGCCTTAGCGGTTTTTTGCCAGTTCTTCAGAGCTTTTGCAGTTTGCTCCTCAAAGATTGCTTGCTTCATGTGAGATCCCATCTGAACACACAATACTTATATGTTAATAAAAGAATTAAAAAATTAATAGTTAATCGAATCAATATTAATTACCTGTGTTATCAAAGCGTAGAGAGGGAAAGTAATGTAACTGCATATGATCTGTAAGGCTATCCCTAGAAAAACTCTTGTGATCAGAACTATTGGCAAGTTTTCATGAAAGCATGACGTCAGCCCAAATTCGTACTGCATTTTGCATATTAGACGGAGCAGTTTATTAGGGAAGTATCTTAATTAAGATAGAATATTAGGACTGACTCCTAGGTGAAAAAATGAAATGACATCTAGATTAAGAAGATGAGTTACTTACCCATGTCCACAAGAAATTTGCCATTTCAAAGGCATTCTGTGCAGCAGTAAACCAAGAATTAGCCCAGTGACACAAATACTTGCACGGTGCGGATGTAGAAGAGAACACTAAGAAATTATGTGGTAGAGTAAAAAAAAAATCTCAATCATAATATATAGTTTTTAAATAGATTTAAATCTTCTGTCTAATTTTTGGTGTCCAACCAATCATACTATGACATGTCATTTAATAAAAATATATAAAAATTAATTAAACATTATTTTAAACTTTTTAAATAATGTATTATAATTAATTAGTTAGACCTTATTTAGAATATCAAAATTACACAAGGTTTAAATCCTTTTTGAACCATCAAATCACATCATAATTGTACTTGAAGAAATGTAAATTTGACTTTGTTAATTGATTTAGATATGATATCAATTAGGAAAAAAGTTTGTTTAGCAGGTCGTTTTTATATTGACCTGAAATAGTGTGAAATGAATCAAGAGGAGGATCCAATCAGGGCGATTAAACCAGAAATACTTGTTGCTTGGCTCAACTATAGGAGCTCCTTTCACAACAGTACTTCGGTCTTGGATTTCTTGAGCCATCTCCATTATTATAATTTCCATCTTCGTACCTACTAAGAGAAGAATCTGCACAACACCAAAAAGCTCGCTCTTAATTAAAAAGAATATTCTTTTAAAATTTTAAATAGCCACTTTAACAAAATTTGCTTATCATTATTTTGTAGTCAATTAGATTGCTTTCTTACAATGAGCGGTACTATTGTCAACCAGGAGAGCGTGTACCATTCTGCACAATAGATAATAGAAAATGGTAATACCAGATTTATTGTATGACTATAAAAATGTACATGACACAAACCAACAAAAACTATCTTTGTGTATAATTGAAATATGGGATTTATCTTGTGTTTGCAAATATATGCCGAGAGATTTATCTAATATTAATTGTGTCTTTTTACACTGTTATCAAGCATTTGAAATTATTTAAATTTGATTGTTTTGGAAAATTTTTATTTTTGCTGAATACTTAACAAAGTTGTTTTCTTTAAATTCATCGTTTGATAGTGTTTTGAAAATAGGTGAAAATAATTTTGTTTTAAAAAATTGTGCTATAGGTGTTTTTGAAAATTTTACTTCAAAAAATTTAGAAAATATATTCTAAAAATTTTCAAAATAATACCAAACAGTTTTTTTAATGCAGGGTAAAAAAGTCTTTCCATGCAGTTACTTTGACTAACTCTGGCATCAAGCGTGAATTTCTGTGACTTACTGAAATACAAGTATAATTGCAGCGTACTTAAAAAAAAATAATAAAGAATACTACATTGTTCGATTTCATTAAAAACAAGGATATTTTTTGTTATTATTTCATTGATAGATCAGGTGAATACGTATGTGATTTTATGAATGAGAGAAGGGCTTACTGTAGACATTTAGAAGCAAGAAGATGATGGCGAAGATCCATAGGGGTATGCTGCAAATTCAAGGAATGCAACTACTGTTAGAGAAAGAGATTGAGAGCTTTAATTTGCAAGGAAGTACCCTCCTTGTTCTTCAATTATTTTCTTAATAATACAAATTGTTAATCCACTAACAATTAGAGCATACATAACAGATTAATTGTCACCAAACTTATCAATATCAACATAAATAGGGTGTTTGACAAACCAACTTCTTAGTTCAGATTAGTATAGCACATGAGAGTTTTACATTATAGCAATTTTTTTTCTTTTATTGTAGCATATATGAACTTTACACTATTCTTAAACTAAAAATTTATTATAATCAACTTTACCAAGTGCCTTAAAAAGTTTATAATTACATCTTGATGTGCTTTTTTTTCCATGAGAAGAATAGGTACAGGTCTATTGTCTCATTTTTCCGTCTTTTGGTTGTCTCTCAATTAAATTTGACACATTATTTAAACACAACAATCTAAACACATAAATAGGATCTAAATACTAAAAGTAATTAAGAAAATCACTTATGTGTCAAAATTTAATTGAATGAACAGCCAATCGAAGAAAAAAATAAAACAAAAGATCTTAGAATTAAAAAGATTGGTGTGCTTGATGACATGGTGCGCCAATTACGTACATTAGTCGATATGCATACTGTAAAATGACACATCAAGGGGATTGGAAAAGAGACCTAACACCCACGACCGTTTTGAAATCATCTTCCATTGATCTCTTTATGTATTTTCGGAAGTCAAATTTAGTATTTGGACCAAAATGTGCCTGCATTAATTGTCATAATATATAGCAGTTAGATGGGTTAAAATTTAAACTTAGGCATAATGAATTTTGGGATAAAAATTAATTATATTAACCTCCTAACAAAATAATTTTCTTTGAATATGGAATCTTTGTTTTAGAAATTGAGTTCCTACATTGATAAATCCATGACGCATAGTCATGTAGTCCACTTTTGTTACTGAACCAAAGAATTGTCTGAAGAATGCCACCTGAAATTACACATATTTTGATGTCTAATTAGCTTCCAAAATAATTACAATTCTCGTGCTAGTTTAACAAAAATTAATAAGAACAACAATAATAATTGTAATAGTAGTTTTATTCTTACAATCCATCTAATTCCAGGTATTCTAGAAAGGCCGGAGTGGCGTTTCACAAAGGAAGTTTGTCGAGCAAGCCTGAATCTCGTAGGATCTGAGAAAGAAAATGAAAACTTCTATACAAGTTATTTGTTGACTAGTTTAACGAGCAAGTTAGCTTGGATCCCCAACTCTAAGGTCATTGATACAAAAAGAGTAAAAAAATTTACCATTTGTAAATTGATATTCAAAGGATGATGTTTCCAATTCCCACGCCTTCCATTTCTTCATCTGCTCAAAATCAACAGGTTACATGCCAATTACAAAGACTTAAATGTATGATGATGTTGCATAGTGTAATAGGTTTTCTAATTAGTGTCAAGCATGCTAATGCATGACGATTATATTTTATTGTCACACATATGATGATATATCACCAGTAATGATGAATAACTTCAATATGTTATCGTAAACAATGGAAGAATCCGATAGTGCCAGAAATTATCATAAATAAAATTTATTCATTGGCTTTTTTTTTTTGAATTATCTTCACAAACAATTTATTCCAAGGGCATGTATTAATTTGACGGATCTTATTAGCTTTCATCTGAAAACTTACTTTAGCCCTTGCCAATGCGATGGTGATAACACTGTAGAGAACATGAAAGACAGCCAAGACGAATATGAATATGTGCAACTGATGCACTCCTGTGTAAGAAATCAATGCAACTTTGTCCTAATTTCCACAATAAAAACAAAAAGGACACAAAATTAGCTTCCAAAGCAGTCACCAAATTCTTTTAATTAAAGCTAGAACATTCCAATTTAGTAGACAGATTAATCATAATCTCACATGATATTTAGAACAATAGTCCTCTTGAGAGGCTGAAGCCAAAGCCCTTCGCCACAGAATTTCATCTTGATGATCAGCATAAGAAAGTAACTTTCTCCTCTCATTATCTTCTTCACCACTACCACCAATGTCTTTCTTCTTTCCATTACTGCATGGAAGCATGATATCTCCAAGCTTTGCAGGGATGCATATTTTCACAACATATTGTGTGCCCACGGTCAATAGTAGAGATATAAACCCCAATAGCATTAGCTCTGTGCACAATATATTGTATATTATACGATCTAGTTACATATAATAGAAGCATATATGCAACAAATCAAAAGTGCTCCCCCTCTGTCTCTCTAAAATGCCTCTCTCTCTTAAGATCTCTCTCTGCCGTCGTTGCCTCCTCACCATCGGTAAGCACCCTTTCCTCTCTCTCTCTCCTCTTTCCCCTCCCTACCCACCCTGCCCCCCCTCTCCCTCCCTCGCACTCGCCAACACCCCCCACCCCCCCCTAAATCCACCCCATCCTCGCCCCCCTTCACCTCCCATGCCCCACCCACCCCCCACTCCACCCAACCGTACCTCGCCTCACGCGCCCCACCCTTGCCCCCCCTCTCCCCTCTTACCCCACCCACCCCCCACCCCGTCCCCTGCCTCCACCATCCAACCCCCACCCCAACCCTCGCCCCCCAAGCCCCACCTACCCCCACCCTACCTCATCCACCCCCCACCAGCTCCATCCCTGCCCCACCCTCGCCCTATCCCTGCCCCACCCTCGCCCTATCCCTGCCCTACCCACCCCCCACCTTGCCCCACCCTCACCTCAATCCCCACCCCCACAAATTTTATGTTTTGTGAATATGCAAAATTATATGAATATGTGAAATTATGTATATGTAAATATGTGTAATATATAAAATTATGTAATTAAAATTGTAAATTTATGAATATGTGTAACATATGAAATTATGTGAATATGTGTAATATGTATGATTATGTAAATATGTGAAATTGTGAAATTGAAATTATAAACTTGTGAATATGTGAAGATGTGAATATATGAAGTATGTGAATATTGTGAATATATGAAATCGTTAATTGAAATTGTGAATTTGTGAATATGTGAATATGTGAAATTGTATTCGTGAAATTGCAAACTTGTGAATATTGTGAATATTGTAAATACGTGAAATTGTGTAATTGAAATTGTAAACTTGTAAAGATGTGAATATGTGAAATATGTAAAATCATATGAATAAGTGAAATTGTATAATTAAAATTATAGACTTATGAAGGTGTGAATATGTGTAATATGTCAACTTTAAATATGTGATTTTTAATATGTAATTGTGTAATATATCAATTTAGAATATGTCAATTTTTGACTGTAAGATAGTAATTTAATATTAATATATGTGTATTAGTTTTTGTTTACTTTGCACAAGTACAATGTCTCACGAGGTCGATAGTGACCAGTACGAGGACCAATACGAAGAGCGCACTCCATATTCATCGCAATATAGCAAGGGAAACCAACACAATATTCTAAACGTAAGTGTCAAAGACAACAAAGAAACATTTCATGCGAAATATAATTACAAGCAGTATACAAGCCCTAGGAAGAAAAGATTTTTATATACATACGAATATACATGAAGTTAGATTAGAATGAATAAAATTTGTAAATAAGTATGTAATTTTTAGATAGATAGATAGATAGAGATATTAGATAAACAATTACTCAAAATAGGTCAAATGCAAATAATCTTGTAAATACCTTGTAATGTCAATATACATCAATTTTTGTATGCAATTAGGCCCTTATTTTAATGGGATAACACGGGACTGCTCATCTCGTGGGAAATCATAAATTTTTGAAAATTTTTTTTGGACAATACCAATTTTCCATGACGGCAGATTGTCTCAAGATTCCACGACGCTTTTTTGAAAAACTATTGTGATATATCAAAATTCCACGACAGTTTCCAAAAAGACTGTGGTGGAAGAGCTACACCCACGACCCCCTTTTCATGCCAATTTTGTTGTTCCATGACGGTAAAATATCATCGTAAAAACTCGATTTTGTAATACGACTGAAGTTTTTACGACGATTTTTTAACCACTGTAAAATTTTTCCACGATGATTCAAAACCGTTGTGAAGTCTGTAGTGGCGGGCACATTAAAACCTGCATGGTTAGTTAGTTCTCAATATTATTCATCAATATTATTATGTTCATTTTCGGTGGATACTCTATGATCATTTTTACCAAGTTTCATACATGTATATACACATATTAGTTCAAGATTTAATCATGCTCATATGTATCTACTGTACAATATAGTATCATATCACTCAACTCAACGAAACTCAAATTGGTGCGCTTGATCACTTTACAATCATTCTAAGAGTGTCCAGTAAAGGGACATTAAGCCTTGGATTCTCTCCAAATTGATTACTATATAGTGTGTTCTGGGACTTTCAACCCAAGAGAGCGTCATCATCTCTCCTATTTTATCTTTTAGAGTGTTGTGTCTAAGGATGTAACCGCTATCCTCTTCACGTCTTACCATTCTTATCATAATCACTACTGTTATGTATAGAATATATTTCCCAACCATGTTTCTCAATTTATTCAAAACATTTCAAATCAATTTATCCTCGTTGTATATTACAGGACGAGTTCATGTTATTGTCTCATAAGTGATATTCATATAATAATAGTTTAACACACACACACACACACATATATATATATATATATATCTTATAATATAAAGAACTAATTTTAATTCTATAAAATCTCACAAAAGATGAGTAATAGATTTCCTACCCCTTGGCAAATATACTGCTGATAACTTCCAGCTTATAAAACCCAGTTCACTACGTAAGCTATAAGTATGTCGTTATCCTACGACGTATAAAATAATCATATTTTAACTTAAATCCTACTCCATAAGTATGCCAATTTACTATCTATTTTTATTAGTATATCATAATGATTAATACGTTCAAAATATGCATATAAAATTAAATACATAATTTAATTTTAATAGTAACAAAAATTGACCTATATTTCAATTTAAAGTGTTCTGAAATAGTTTAAAATAAAAATAATATGAGATTAAAATATTTTATAATAAAGTATTTGAATGAAAATTTGGTATTAGGATCGGGTCAATCCGACCTATAATATATCAAACAACAAGAGAATTGACAAAAAATAGAATCAGTGAAATGGTGGAAGGCATCCTAATGTATTAGAAGGTTGTAAGTCCGAGTTAGGTAGTTTTATGGGAAAAACAACATGTAGTTGAGGGAAAAACAGTATGTAGTTTTTTGAGTTTTTCTTCAAATCTTGGTTTTCTAACAGCTTTTTAAGCATAAAAGCAATATATAAATAATATATAATTATCTCTATATAATATAAACTCATTTCCACCAACTTACATATTTGAAGCATTATCAAAATCTAAGTTTAAGTTTGAAACCTTACTTCTAATCTTAGCTCAAAAATATTATTTAAATCTTGAAATCTTAAAAGCTTCCTTGATCTATGAGTTTGTGAAAGGTTGTTTGTGAATGTGGGGGAGAAAATAACTTGAAAATATTGAAGATTGTTTGAGTTTTGCCTTGGTTTTTCTCTACTTTGTGTCACAATGAAAGAAAAAGAAATGAAGAAGAGAAAAGAGAAGCAGGGAGAATGAGGGAAAGATAGACGTGAGAGTAAGAGAGAAAAGACTCAATAAAAAGAAAGCAAAAATAATTGAAGGGGATGAGAAGTGAGTCACGGGTGAAGGAGAAAAGATGAGCCAAATAAAAAAGAGAAGAAAATAATGTAGGATACATGGTAGGTGAAGAGTAGTCTTCAACAGAGATGTTAGTGCACAAAATACCAAAAATAACATTTTTGTAATTAAATAAAAGTTCTAAAGTCATTTTTGCTAAATATACTAAATAGGTATAGAAAAACGTTAAAAAATTTACAAATAGGTAGAATTAAACTAGTTGGAGGCACACATTGATCAGTATAAGCCAGTGGAGGTGTTGCTCTCTGTTTTTATCTATACAATTAAATTAGATTATTTATAATTATGACTCTTGAATTATTACATATTATATTGCAGTGACAGCACTTCAATGCAAGAAAATGTAGCAAAGCTAGTGAAAATAGCATGGCCGACCTTACCACTAGGAGTCCTGATTACTATTGCAGCATGCTTTTTTGTCTTTTGGTGGCAAGAATTAGGCTATTCAAATCCGCATGGGCAAGCTATCTTGATTAATGGTAATTTTGTGCTTTTGTAGTAGCACATTGTTGTTAGTGCTTCTGCGCTTTCTCCTTTCGAACTATCTAGCTTAAGACTAGTATCAATATATTAATTGTATTAATGTGGTGACAACTTCTCCGTGACTTTTGTGGCAGGATATGCATGCATTTTGGAGCTATTTGGCGGAGCCTTTATACATCCTTCCTCAGAGTTTGCTTCTGCCTAAACTGCGACTAGTGGTTGAAACAGTAGCTACTTTGCTTCGTTGCATAGCCATGTATGTGTTCATCGTCAAGCAGATGAATATGGTAAAGATTTGTGTTTGACTGTGCTGTCAACCTCGATAATAACCTGTTTTACTCTCAAATGATGTCAATAGAATTGTATTGAGTGTTTCCTTCCTTTGGATCTGCTTGGATACTTTGTCATGTTCATTGCTTTAATGCCATTCTTTGCAATTCTTGTAATTAATTGTTTGTGTTTATTTAGTCTCTACTTTTGATAAGTTAGATGTGTTTGATGTGACTGTTACCCCCAATATCAATTAAATGGTTGCGGGATAAAGGTATTATATTTGCATTGTCACTAACCACTTATGGAGCGTGCTTGTTCCTAGGCTCTTGGGGCTGCTTTCTTCTTTTTGGCCCATTCAGAAGCTCTACCCTTTTCCCTTTCAGTTACGGAATTTTTCTTCTTAGTTGTGAACGATTACACATACACATACAGAGATATCTCCCTGCAGACCAATGTTTCTTCTAGATGAAATTCCATCAACCTAACATATTGCTTAGATTAATCCATTTATGGTTGTCTAGAAGATGTGCTGTAAATTTAATTCCCC
>CAMOHE010025465.1:0-14431 GCA_946598075.1 Artocarpus hirsutus | reverse complement strand
AAACCATGCCTTATGTTTAATCAAGGTATCTAGTGACAAAAAGGACTTAAATACTTATTGTGGATTAGGTTATATCGGATTATTGACATTCGCATAACTTGGGTAATCATAATGTCTTGCTAGAGACCACTTATGATTTGTGGGCCAGAAATAGAATTTCAAGCCCACTACTAATGTTATGTGAACCTACAAGGTCGCACACTTAGAACAGACCAAGAACGAATTTTGGGTTAACTGTGTCTAGGTTCGATGAACCTGATAATGTCCAGATTCCATGTACTAGATATGTCTAGGTTCATTGAATCTGACATTATTTAGATTATCTGAATCATATTCGAATTACTGATATTATCTAGATTTTCTGAATCATATTCAAATTATAGACATTATCTAGATTCTCTGAATCATATTCGAATTACAGTTTACCCTAGTTAAAATCTGACTCTATCTCAAAGTCAATATATATATATATATTATCTGTTTTAGGGTGTCTAGTCGAATTAAGAAGAGAAAAGGCATTCTCTCATTCTAAAAAGGCAAAAGACATTAAAACCCTAAAATTAGAGAGAGTCATTTAACGCAAAAGAGAGGGTGCTAGCACACCAATTCGTTTCAAGAGAGAGTCTGTTTGTGTGGATGCCTGCAGAGGGCGTTGCTCTAAGTAACAACGTTTGAATCTAACCACGAATACTAAAAGCTCAAGTTAGGGTGTCACCGGATTGAACCTGCTCTCTTCCTTCCAAAATCTTGCCCGTTTTGTCATCTTGGTAAGATTCCATGACTTTATTATCAATCTAATCGAATTGCATGGATCCTGCAAGGGTTTTGTGGGAATTAATTTTTAATTTTTCGCTACATATTTAAATCACAAAATCCAACAAAACCCAACACTAATAAGTGTTCCAAGAACTCATCAGAAAGGTATACACCATCTCGATTGGATCGAAGTACCTTTATGGGCCTACCCAATTGCTTTTCCACTTCAGCCCAAAACTCCTTCAACTTGTCATAAGTTTGGCTTTTATGGTGCGTTAGGTACACATACACATACCCATGCCTTGAGTAATCATCAATAAAAGTGACGAAGTACTCATACCTTCCTAGTGTCCTAATGTTCATAGGTTTGCAAACATCATTATGCACAAGTTCTAGAACCTTTTCGGCCCTATTGCCCTTAGAACCAAATTGTCTTTTGGTCATTTTACCCTCCAAACAAGATTCACATTGTGGTATAAATTCCATCTTTAAGTGACTCAAAGGTCTGTCCCTTACCAACCTTTTAATCCTATTTAGGTTTATATGACCAAGTTGCAAATGCCAAAGATAAGTCTTATTAGAGTGAGAAGTTTTAAGTCTTTTAGAGTTATTATCATTCATCTCACCATTAACCAGTAAGTCCATCTTAGGTTTGATAAATATAGATTATTTTGCATTCATCCAAAACAGATAAAAGATTTATTTTTACGAATCACCACTTTATTATTAAAAGAAACTAAATAGGAGTCTTTAAATAAACAAGCTATAGAAATTAAATTACTTTTAAATTTAGGAATATAAAAACAAACAAGCTATAGAAATTGAATTCCTTTTAAATTTAGGAACATAAAAACAATCTCACAAAATTAAAATCCTATAATTATCAAAGTAAAGATAGACGTCTCCCACTATTTCAGTTAAGACCAAGGATCTGCCATCCATCTGAAGCGTAAAGTCTTCATAAAGCAGATTTCTCATTTCTTTGAACCCCTATAGAGAAACACAAACATGATTAGTTTATCCAGAATCTATGACCTAAGTGTCACTAGATTCCTTAACCAAACAGTTTCTAAATACAAAAGATCACACTTACCTAATCAGGAAAGGAAGTCCTTGCAATTCTTCTTTATGTGCCCAACCTTCCCACAGAAGAAACACTTTAGCTTCTTTGGGTTCTTCTTCTTCTTCTTCTTCTTGCCGTTTGTAGGAATAGAAGATTTCTTGTTCTTGGCCCATTGCTTCTTTCCATTCCTTGGGTTAGGATTGGAACCAGAGACAGCCACCAAGTTGGCTTCGCCACCAACAAGAGACTCCCTGATCAGTAGTTTGAACTTCTGTAACTGTTTCATCAACTCTGTTAGGGTCATATCTCCTCTATTGCTTAAATTAAATGTATCTCTAAACAAGATAAATTCCTTAGACAGAGTCTAAAAGACCATAGTCATTTGAGTTTCAATATCAATGTCAGCTTCATTGGTCTAAGCCTTAGCAAGGTAACCCATGACTAACAACATATGCTCCTTTACAGACGTCCTCGGTCTTTGCTTGAAGTTCAAGAGTTTCTAAAGCGTCCCTTGCCACTATATTAAGGCCTAGCCTCCAAACATGTCTTCTAGATTATCCGAGTTTTGAGTAGTAATCTCATAATCCTCATGTTCAGCCTGCAGCATGTTATTTATGCTAGACATAACATAGTAGCAGGCCTGATCATTGGCATCTTTCTAGCGATCATATGCTTAGATTTGCTCATTAGTGGAATCTCCCATAGGCTTAGGAGGACACAAAGTTGTCAGCATAAATTTGAGTTTCTCAAAGGAAAGGACGATGTTTAGGTTCCATTTCCAATCATTATAATTCTCTCCCATTAATTGGTTTTTGTCAAGTATCGATGAGAAACATTTTTAGGCATTTTTAATCTACAATAAAGAATCATTTACCAAATATAAGTAAGCATATCATAATAATTTAGTAAGATAACACAATCAAGTATAGCATATAAATGTGTTTATGTGTCAAAATCTTGAAAATATCACAATCTTACAACGATAATTCCCAACTTAGAATTCAACAAGCTCTTAGGGGAGTCTTGCCAAATTCAAATAAGAACACGGATCTCCTCTTGATTAATATATGCCATCTAGGACCGTATGATCTAGAATATATTAATAATCATTTCTTTGGCCATTAATTTTGTTAACAGAGCTCCTAGGGAAGGTTAATAATAAAATTAATCTGAGTGTATAACTATCGTTTCAATATTTTTTCCATGATTTATAATCACCACCCAGGGGTGCGCAACTATAAATCATGCTAAAATACATTATCCTTTCGAAAATCCGACTCGGTACATGATGAAGTCCCTTCCTAGAGGTCAGAACCACCATATGCTATCTATGGACCAATGATGGAGGCCATAGGCCCTCTCTTCGAAAACCTTATCCCACCCAATCTTTACAAATCAAGGTTTTATTTTATAAACATGCATGAATAATTTTTAATGAGCGGCACTCCCTATTCTATATGACATGTTATAAATATACATGGTAAATGATATTATAATGCAAACAAGCAAAGCAATCATAGCCACGAGCAAAATAATAAATAACAGTAATATTATGGTTTCCTCTAGAGAAAATTAAATAAAGATTGCAAAAGATAAATCAAAACATATTATCGATTCTTCATCCTTAAATCTTCAAATTGTATCCTTCTTTATGTATCAATATACATGGCAAATCATATTATAACGCAGACAAGCAAAGCAATCATGCATAGCCACGAGCAAAATAATAAATAATAGTAATATTATGGTTCCACGCTAGAGAAAATCAAATAAAGATTACGATAAATTGAAATATATTATCGATTCTTGGTCCTTGAATATTCAAATTGTATCCTTCTTTATGTAACTTCTATCTTTAAGTCTTCAATCTTACATAGATCAAAAACTCTATATTTCCGGTCATATCCTAATGTTTCTCAGAATTGACCCAAAAATAAAATCAAAACTACAATGAAAAACGCACCTTTTTGAAAAATTTACAACTCTCTATCGGCATGTCGATCTATGTAATCGACATGCCAGTCCTGACTTTTTAGCCTGTTGATCTTTTCAGGTCGGCTTGCCAGTCATGACAAATTGGCTTGCAAAACTAAAAAGTCCAACCTTCCGCCAGAGCCACCAGATTTCTGTCCCGTGGGTGGCCTACCGAACCTCATATCCGGCATGTTGATCTACGACCATCAACCTATCAAACTTGAAGATTCGGCATGCCGACTGAGCAAAAATCACATTTACTCTAGAAAATACAGTTTTATGCAATTCTTCAATTTTATTTTCAACAAAACATTAAATTTTAGAGACTCAGGAAATACTTATGGAACGCTATCATCCATCTTCAAGATCTATCTTTTTCGAATGATTATTTAATTACAAAATTCTTACAAATTAAAGATTATATTATGATTCCTAGACCGAGATGATAGTCTGCCATCTAATTATATGAAAAACCTAGATACACATTCTAACCTCTAAGGAACTACAACCGGCATAAATTAATTAATTAATAATTAATTAAATAATAATTTAATCAATCATAATTAATTAATAAACATTCACTATATAATCCATGACAACATATAAATATATAGAAACCCTAGAGTACTAACTCTCTAAAAAATTAAATTCAAGCACAAGAGAGATCAATATCACATAATTTATACGTATAACATGATCACAAACTCATAAATTTATGTAAAAACCATGACTCTGATACTAATTGTTAGAAAAATAGTACGCATCAAAATTTTAAAATTTTTTATACTAGAGTATTTTTCAAAACACAAGTTTGACATGCTATATCCATAAATTAACCAGATTTTACTAACCTTGTTTGCCAAAAAGCTCCCACAATCGATGAAGAAAAAGGACATTGAAGAAGGACCTTAACCAACTGGCCTTCTTTACTATTCTCTATCCACGACTAATGTGTGTGTGGGCACACTCTTACAGCTCTTCCACCAAGTGACTCACTTTCCAACCAATTGAGAAAACCCAAAGCTTTAGTTCATGATGTGTAAACAATAGCTCATAGGGAGTTTCAAAATCTCACCAGCAACGTCTCACTCTTAATCTCACATTTGATCTAAATAACAACGAGTTTCACTCCCCTATTTATAGAGGTTGGGTCTAGGGGTCAGTCCTTATCAAACAATACCTTGAAAATTTGAATCAGAATCAATATTAAATAAAATCCGTGTGAAAATACGTGATCTATTAATTGCTCGATCGGTAGACCGAATTGACAGATCAGCTTGCCGAACTTACTCTATTGGGAGGCCAAACCTAAAGATCGGCTTGCTGAACTTATAATAAATGATCCCTACGAATATTTTATTTCCCACTCGAGATTCTTGTGATAGAGCCTCAGTTTTAATTCAAGTAACCCAATAGAGAAGTTATCTGATTAAAACAATCATATCTAGATGATATCTAGGAAAATAAATATTCTTGATAATTCAACAAGTTTATCTTGAATTAATTCAAAATTAATTCAATCGATAAATAGACATGAATTATCTGATCCTGATAATTCAACAAGTTTATCTTGAATTAATTTTCATAAAATTAATTCAACCAATAAACAGACATGAATTATCTGATCCTGTCGAATTTTTGGCCAATTTGATAATTTCACACAAGTCACCAATTATTGAAAAAGTATACCGTATTGTCACAGGATTTTTTATGAGCTAGCAAAGGGGACCTGATGGACCTATATAGTTCAAGCTCTTAATAATTATGAAACCCAATATCTCAGATATACATTTCATAATTATCAACTCTTACACTTCTCCACTAAATGCTTAGAGCTGCACTCTCGAACTATACAGAATTACGAAGCCCATATAGCTAAATCTTTATGACATATCATAATGCGTCGTATCCCTGTAGGATTATCCATAATCGGTTTAAGGATAAATTATGTCTCACCTTCTCGATTATTTTTCTCTTACATTCCATTATCTCACCATCGAAAAACTTACCATCTAAAGACAGTATACTAGTCGGTTACACCTATGTATCCAAATGGTTGAGTGCTTCAGATTTATAATTACAGGATAATGTATATAAGAGGATATCAACTACTCCTAAAAAAGGAGCTATGGATTCCATAAAATATGGATAACAGGTCTACATTGTTAAGAGTCATGCCTCCAACATACCGGCATGCGTACCTGTTGGGTTTTGATGGATTTTGTGATTCAAATACGTAGCAAAAAATAAAAAATTAATTCCTACAAAACCCTCGCAGGATCCATGCAATTCAATTAGATTGATAAGAAAGTCATGGAATCTTACCAGGATGACAAAACGAGCAAGATTCTAGAAGGAAGAGAACGGGTTCACTTTGGTGACACCCTAACTCGAGCTTTAGTATTTGGGATCGGATTTAGACGTTGTTACTTAGAGCAATGCCCTCTGCAGGTGTCCACATGAACAGACTCTCTCAAAAACAAATTGGTGTGCTAGCACCCTCTCCTTTGCGTTAAATGACTCTCTCTAATTTTAGGGTTTTAATGTCTTTCGTCTTTTTAGAATGAGAGAACGCCTTTTCTCTTCTTCATTTGGCTAAAAACCCTAAAACAGATATATATATATATATTGACTTCAAAATAGAGTCAGATTTTAACTAGGGTAAACTGTAATTCGAATATAATTTTAAAAATTTAGATAATGTCAATAATTAGAATATGATTCAGAAAATCTAGATAATGTCTGATTCAATAAACCTAGACATATCTAGTACATCGAATCTGGACATTACCAGGTTCATTGAACCTAAACACAGTAAACTCAAAATTCGTTCTTGGTCTGTTCTAAGTGTGCGACCCTGTATGTTCACATAACGTTGGTAGTGGGCTTGAAATTCTGTTTCTGGCCCACAAATCATAAGCGGCCTCTAGCAAGACATTATGATTACCCAAGTTATGCGAATGTCAATAATCTGACATAACCTAATCCACAATAAGTATTAAAGTCTTTTTATCACTAGATACCTTGATTAAACATAAGGCATGGTTTATGTCATCTTTATACTATTTAATCATATTATTTCTTGATCTTAAGTAGACTGATATTGATAACCCTTATCAATTCATTTCAGTATGGCCATACATTTTACTTCAGTCTAACTTATCTAGGGGCCCATAGATATCTTTCTCATGATAAATGAGGGACAAATTCCTTCTTAATCACTCATATTCCTCACATGATTCACTCTATATCCAACAACAATCCATTCCAACATCCTATTAAAGATAATATTAGATTGTGTCAAAATATAGAACTTGTCATGTAGGAAACAATGGTGATTTCAGGTCAGAGGACTAGGATAATACTATTGTGATAAGAATCACTTATGACAATTATCCATGTAGTATTCTCATAGCGGATCGATTCATCAAATATGTATCTATGATTTGACTTAGTATCTCATACACATGATTAGTAAAACATAATCATCAATCAAACTTTATACTAGTCTTCATTCATTATTATCCCAATAATAATGACCGACTAAGGATAATTTAGAATATAATTCAATTTTCACCTAAGAGTTTTACTATCAAGTCACATACTTGATGACCTTAGGCAGAATTAACTATTCATAGAATTAGAATAAAAAATAATAATGAAAATGCCTCTTTATTAATAAAATGCAAATGTAACAAAATTAAAATATGGTCATTATATAATTGGCCTAGGGCACATCACTAACATTCTCCCACCTGTACTAGGCCCAATCAATATTGTATCTAATATGCATTTACCTAGTATGACTCTCATGCTTAGGTTGTGGAAAAGGCTTAATGAGTGGATCAGCAACATTGTCATTTGTAGGCACTCTGCATATCTTCACGTCTCCTCTCTTAATGATTTCTCGAATGAGATGATAACGCCTGAGTATGTGTTTGGATCGCTGATGTGATCTAGGTTCTTTAGCCTATGCTATGGCCCCGTTATTATCACAATACAAGTCTACTGGATCAATATACTAGGAACAACACCCAATCCAGTAATAAACTTTTTGATCCAAACTGCTTCCTTAGCTGCTTCTAAGGTGGCTATATACTTAGCTTCTGTTGTAGAATCAGCAATGGTGTCTTGCTTTGAACTTCTCCAGCTCACTGCACCTCCATTCAAACATAACACATAACTTGACTGCGACCGAAAGTCATCCTTATCAGATTGGAAGCTGGCATCTGTGTAACCACTTACAACAAGCTCATCTTCTTTTCCTCCATATAGTAAGAATGCATCCTTAGTTCTTCTCAAATATTTAAGGATATTCTTGACTACTGTCCAGTGACTTTCACCTGGATCTGATTGGTATCTGCTGGTTATGCTTAAGTTATATGAGACATCAGGTCGAGTACATAACATTGCATACATGATAGATCTAATTGTAGAAGCATATAGAATCTTATTCATGCAGTCTCGCTCATCCTGTGTCATTGGACACTGAGTCTTGCTGAGACTAAGTCCATGTGACATGGGCAAGAATCTCTTCTTGGAATCTTGCATACTAAACCTATTCAATACCTTGTCAATGTATGTATTTTGACTTAGGCCACTAAGCCTCTTAGATTATCCCTATAGATCTTAATGCCTACAATATAGGCAGCTTCACCTAAGCCTTTCATTGAGAAACAATTCCCTAAACATGATTTAACATTTTGTAGAGTAGGGATATCGTTTCCAATGAGTAATATGTCCAACATATAGTACTAAAAAGACTATTGCGCTCCCACTAACCTTCTTGTAAACAAGGCTCATCTTCATTTTTAATGAAACAAAACTCTTTGATTGCTTCATCAAAACAAAGATTCCAACTCCAAGATGCTTGCTTCAATCCATAAATGGATCTTTGAAGCTTGCAAACCTTTCTAGAATTCTCAGGACTAACAAAACCCTCGGGTTGTGTCATGTATACATCCTCAAGTAGGTTTCCATTAAGAAACGTTGTTTTGACATCCATTTGCCAAATCTCATAATCATAGTATGCAGCTATGGTGAGCAGAATCCAAATGGATTTAAGCATAGCAACTGGTGAAAAAGTTTCATCATAGTCTATAGCATGTGTTTGCTTGAAACCTTTTGCAACCAGTCTTGCCTTAAAGGTATGTACATTGCCATCCATGTCCGTTTTCTTTTTGAAAACCCATTTGCACCCAATAGTCTTTAAACCATTAGGTGGATCAATCAAAGTCCATACCTGATTATCATACATAGATTGCATCTCTGACTTCATGGCTTCTAGCCATTTATCACAGTCAAGGCTATTCATGGCCTCTTGGTAGGATGTGGGCTCATTTTGATCCACAATCATCACATCATCATTATCAGTTAAGAGAAATCCATATCTCTTAGGGCTCTGATGTGTCCTACTAGACCTCCTCGGGCCTTGTGCTACTTGTTTAGACTCAACAACTACTTGTTGATCAAGTTGAGATTCCACAAGTGGTTCAATACTATTTTGTGGTTCTTGAATTTCTTCAAGTTGAACTTTACTCCCACTGGTTCCTTTAGAAATTAATTCTCTTTCCAAAAAGACACCATTCCGAGCAACAAACACTTTATTCTCAGAGGCATTGTAGAAGTAATATCCTTTAGTTTCTTTAGGATATCCAACAAAAAGGCATTTGTCTGATTTGGTTGCCAATTTATCTAAAATTTAACGCTTCACATAAGCCTCACATCCCCAAATCTTAAGAAAAGACAAACTGGGTGACTTCCCAGTCCACATCTCATATGGTGTCTTTTGAACCGCCTTTGATGGAACTCTGTTCAATATGAACGCAGCAGTTTCCAGAGCATATCCCCAAAAAGATATTGGAAGATTTGACTGACTCATCATAGATCAAACCATATCCAATAAAGTTTGATTTCTCCATTCAAACACAATATTCCATTGTGGTGTTCCTGCTGGAGTTAATTGTGAGACTATCCCACAATCTCTAAGATGATCAATGAATTCTTGGTTTAAGTATTCACCACCTTGATCTGATCGAAGTGCTTTAATACTTTTACCAAGTTGATTTTGTACTTCATTTTTGAAAATTTTGAACTTTTCAAAAGATTCAGACTTTTGTTGCATTAGATAGACAAAACCATATCTACTAAAATCATCTGTGAAAGTAATGAAGCACCGAAAACCTCCTCTAGCAGTAGAACTTAATGGTCCACATACATCAGAATGAACAAGGCCCAATAAGTCATTAGCCCTTTCACTATGTCTAGTAAAAGGTGTCCTAGTCATTTTACCTAATAAACAAGACTCACATACTTCAAATGATTCAAAATCAAATGAATTCAAAAGCCCATGTTGATGGAGTTTTGAAATGTGTTTCTCATTTATATGGCCCAAACGGTAGTGCCAAAGATAGGCAGGGTTTAAATCTTTAGATTTAAACTTCTTTGTATTTATATTATAGATGGACTTTTCATTTGTATTTTCAATGTTTAGAACATAAAGACCATTTGTTCGCGGAGCATATCCATAGAAAATGTCATCACGGTAAATAGAGCATTTATTATTCCTAATAATAAACTCAAAATTTTCCTTGTCCAAACAAGAAACATAAATAATATTCCTACTCATACCAGGTGCATAATAACAATTTTCTAAACTTAAAACAAGTCCACTAGGTAAAGTCAACTCATATGTTCCTAGAGCTAAAGCAGCAACTCTTGTTCCATTTCCAACTCGTAGGTCCACTTCGCCTTTAGCCAAGATTCTACTCCTTTTATGACCCTGCACATTGGTATAAATGTGAGATAAGATCTAGTATCTAATACCCAGGAATCATAAGTAGACAAATTGACTTCTATAACATAAATACCTGAAGGAGTAGTCGCACTACTCTTTTTCTTCTTCAGATCATCCAAATAGAGCTTGTAGTTTCTTTTCCAATGACCAGGCTCATTGTAGAAAAAGCATACTCCTTCCTTTGGTGGTTTAGCCTTAGGTTTAGGATTGGGCTTGGGCTTCTTAAAGCCCTTGGAAGCCTTATTCTTGTTGTTACCCTTTCCTTTCCTTTTCATACCTTTCCCTTTATTAACCATCAGAACATCTTTGGCATTCTTGATGTTCTGTTCAGCAGTCTTAAGCATCCCATGCAACTCAGAAACAGTCTTTTCCATATTATGCATGTTGTAGTTCATAACAAACCCATCATATGCATCAGGAAAAGATTGTAGAATGATGTCAACAGCCAACTCTTGGCTAACCTCAAGACCAAGTTTCTGTAAATGATCAAGATGACCCTTCATCTTCAAAACATGAGGACTCACTGAATCGCCAGCAGTCAACTTGGATGAGAGTAATGCTTTTAAAGTGGCAAACCTCTCAATTCTAGCTTTCTCTTGGAACATTTCCTTGAGATGACCTATCATGGTATAGGCCTCCATTTCCATCAGTTGCTTTTGAAGCTCTGATTGCATGAGGCAAGTGACATCAACAGAGTCATTGAGATGCTTACTGTGAGCATCCTTTTGAGCTCTAGGAGCATTAGCAGCTGGTTCATCAGGGATAGTTTGATCAAGGATATATTCCTTCGTCTCTTGCTTAAGAACAATTCTCAAGCTTCTATACCAATCAACGAAGTTAGTCCCATCGAGCTTATCCTTCTCAAGGATAGTTCGCAGTGACAAGTTAGATGTGGTGTTTGATGCCATTATCTACAATAAATATATACACAGAGTACTTAGCATTTTATTAAACAATTTTTAATGAGGCATAATTTAAATCTCACTAATTTTATCAAATCAATAACCCTCAATATTAATTTGGCAATCACAACAATTGTAATTTTAGTGGGCCAAGACCCATATTTCACCTCACTTTAAGTAAGCTTTGGCTTATCACCTAAAGTATGGTTATTTAGGTAGGTAACACTTTACCAATTACATCTTATGTAACTCTTGGATAAATATGGGATCTGACATCACATGTCCTGGAAAATTAAAATCCCATTTAATGCCCTAGGTCCAAAACCATTTTGATAACCTACTTAAGTCTAACCATTTCAAACATATGGATATCACTATTATCCGTCATGTCTTACCTAGATGGCTTAACACACCCTGCTTTGGCAGAACCTATGTTTAGCAATCCAAGTCTTGACAAGTGTTGAATTATGGAAGGCATTTTAATGACTTAATATTAAGTGAGGGTTCTACTTTATTTTTATTTTATTGCTTATTATTATGTCACAACACATACATAGCATCATATACACATCATTATATATATAGCATAATAATAACAGAATAAGTGTGTCATAGCATGGCCCAAATCTGAATTGATCTTCATAAGCCAATATGAAGGTTAATGGTCAATCCTAGGTAATCTTCATCTCCATGGATTCCTTAGACTGCCAGGAACGGACTCCATCTTGAGCCTCCATCTTGGACCTCTATCTTGAACCTCCATCTATCTTGATTTTGGGCTTTGATTCTATATTACATATTGTAATGTAAACTATTCTATTTCTACTAAATAAATAAATAGATTACAACAAATTGAAAAAAGACACGCAAGCCGTATTTAAAATTACAAACCCAAAATGAAATTAAGTAAAACCTGCCAATCACATTGGTGTAAAGGGGGCCATGCTATGCACCATGCAATTCGCATTAGACATATAAACAAGACAATATAATTTTATTAAAGTTAAATTTTTATTATGACTAAAATGATTTATGTGACAAATCAATTCAGGGTCAAGGAACAGCGCCCCTGGTGGGGTCCAAGGGGTAGCGCCCTTGGCGACTGTCCCACTAGCCGGTTAGCTGGCGAGGGTTAAGAAGGCAGTGCCCTCGAAAGGTAAACGATTTACCTTACTCGTTTGAACGAGTTGCTGCCTAAATCCATTGAGTTTAATTGATTAGGTTACCTAATCTGTTCATAACATAATTAATTAATTTCTGTTTAACACTTACACGAATTCATGAATTTGTTGATCTGTTCTAAACCGATTATCCTTGTTTAACAATTAAACAGACCCTATGATATATATATTAATCTGTTCAAAACAGATTGTCACTGTTTAACATTTAAACAGTCCATCACCTTAATAAAACCGAAACCGAATTTACAGTGTATCCTTTAATCATCTTAAAACAAAATACTAGATTCTCGTTAAATTGTAACATTAATCAAATTAACAACAATAGGTTACAAGAAACAATAAAAGTATTAATCAAATTAACATGGTAAAACATTTAATCAAATAAAACCTCAAACACATTAATCTAATTAATGTATAAATCGTATTCATGCATATCACATATACACAGAACCATATAAAATCAATTTAATCAAATTCGCAAGTCTCTCTGATACCACTGTTAGGTTTTGTTGGATTTTGTGATTCAAATATGCAGCGAAAAATTAAAAATTAATTCCCACAAAACCCTCATAGGATCCATGCAATTTGATTAGATTGATAAGAAATTCACAGAATCTTACCAGGATGACAAAACAGGCAAGATTCTGGAAGGGAGAGAGCGGGTTCACTCCGATGACACCCTAACTCGAGCTTTTAGTATTCGGGATTGGATTCAGACGTTGTTACTTAGAGGAACACCCTCTGCAGGTATCCACACGAACAGACTCTCTCAAAAATGAATTGGTGTGCTAGCACCCTCTCCTTCGCGTTAAATGACTCTCTTTAATTTTAGGGTTTTAATGTCTTTTTCCTTTTTAGAATGAGAGAACACCTTTTCTCTTCTTCATTCAGCTAAAAACCCTAAAACAGATATATATATATATATATCTATTGTCTTCGAGATAGAGTCAGATTTTAACTAGGGTAAACGGTAATTTGAATATGACTCAGAGAATCTAGATAATATCTATAATTTTAATATGATTCTAAAAATCTAGATAATGTCAATAATTCGAATATGATTTAGATAATCTAGATAATGTCAGATTCAATGAACCTAGACATATCTAGTACATCGAATCTAGACATTACCAAGTTCTTTGAACCTAGACACAGTAAACCCAAATTCGTTCTTGGTTTGTTCTAAATGTGCGACCCTGTAGGTTCACATAACTTGGTAGTGGGCTTGAAATTCTGTTTCTGGCCCACAAATCATAAGCGGCCTCTAGCAAGACATTATGATTACCCAAGTTATGCGAATGTCAATAATCCGACATAACCTAATCCATAATAAGTATTAAAGTCCTTTTGTCACTAGATACCTTGATTAAACATAAGGCATGATTTATGTCATCCTTATACTATTTAATCATATTATTTCTCGATCTTAAGTAGACTGATATTGATAACCCTTATCAATTCATTTCAGTATGGCCATACATTTTACCTCAGTCTAACTTATCGAGGGGCTCATAGATATCTTTCTCATGATAAATGAGGGACAAATTTTTTCTTAATCACTCATATTCCTCACATGATTCACTCTATATCCAACAACAATCTATTCCATCATCCTATTAAAGATAATATTAGATTGTGTCAAAATATAGAACTTGTCATGTAAGAAACAATGGTGATTTTAGGTCAGAAGACTAGGATAATACTATTGTGATGAGAATCACTTATGACAATTATCCATGTAGTATTCTCATAGTGGGTC
>CAMOHE010025459.1:0-38761 GCA_946598075.1 Artocarpus hirsutus | reverse complement strand
AACGTTCATAAAGAGCAATCTCATCCTGAGTGTTGGTTTCAGTGATTACGGGCTCGTCTTTTCTTATAGCATAATCAATGTTCATCCACCCCAAGTGAAGGAGAATTCTCTCCTTTCAGACCTTATAATTATCCCCTTTCAGCTTAGGGATATCACATTAAATATCAGAGAAATTCACAAGTTGTATGACTGCATAATTAAAATAAACATGCTTATGATCCAAAATATTGAGACTAATAGACATAAATCATGCTTTACCAATGTAAATCATGCATAAAAATCATGAATCTATGACATAAAACTTGCTTGTGGGCTAAAGTTCTAATTCAATTAGACTCATTTTACTGTATGATAAAACTATCAAATTATGTTCCCTTTTCTAATACCTGTGGGTAAATTAGAAAATATAATTTGGTACTTTATCCTAATTAGTCATACCAATATAATAAAATTCATGTGGGATAAAGTTTATTATATTGAGTATAACTAACTGCAATAAATGTCCTTTAACCAAATGTGATCTTAAACAAATTAATATATAATTTTGTATGATTAGAGGTGCTGTGGCTAAGCTCTAATTATTCAAAATTATATGGACCACTTAGACATTTTATTTTGTTCATAAAAATTATCCATGTAATATTTTATATTCTATAAGCAATACAAACAATTATGAACAAAATCTAAATTTGTGCTAAATAATTAACTTAATAATATGCATAATGAAAACAAAATTATACATATAACAATAAATTAGCACATAAAACAAATATTTGGCACATAATATACAAAATAAATTTCCCATGAAATTATTGCAAAAATTATTTGCATGTCCAAAAACCAAATTTTTTTTTTTTTGGATTTTTTATTTTATGCCCCTAAAACGACATGTCGTTTTCCTCAGAATGGAAACGACGTGTCGTTTTTCCCCTAATGAGTGCAGTCTGAGTTTGCTTAAACGACATGTCGTTTTGTTCAAACAAAAACAACATGTCGTTTTGTACGGATGACAGCACTCCTTTCTCTCACCAAAACGACGTGTCGTTTTTTGCTTAATAAAACTACATCTCGTTTGGCTCGTCTTCAACCTCCAGCCGGGTCTTTACGACCTGGTTGCAACCCGAATAGAAATTCAACGATTTCCAGCGATTTCAACGTCGTTTAGAGCCGTTTCAAATCGCAAAATGCTCAGAAATCAATAATATGAAGATTTATGAATTCAAAACTCATAATTAATGAAGAATACATATTGATCAAAATTGGTTTCACACGGCCATTTTTCTTAAACGTTGCAGACAATCAATGGTGGCCAAACTTCATGTTTTTAATCACAGAACATTAAGAAAACATTAAACCAAGTGTTTTCTTGCATCAGTGATCGAAATTTCAGAGAAAAATAAAAATCTCCAGTCACGGCCAAAATCTCGTGAAAAACAGAGAAAATGTTCAAAATTAAACACAAGGTAGTGGTTTAAACGCTCGGATACCAAATGTTAAGTAAACAATTACAACATTTATGGCAATTTGAACTCATAAAATCGGAAGCAAAATGGATCAAATATTACCTCCTGTCACTGCTTTTTCTTGCTCTGTTTTGGATGAATTTCACTCTGTTGTTTTTAAAAAAATTTTCTGAGCACTCTCAATTTTATTTTGATGGTGTAGTCTGTAAAATTGCATGCTCAGGGACCCAATGGATGTTTCTTAAATAGCAACCCTGGACATCACACGGTTGGTTACAAAAGCAGTTATTTGCAGTTGAAATTTTTTTTTTTTTTTTTTGTTTCACAGAAACATAACACGTGGGCCAAAAAATAGAGTTCCTACAATGGATTCCAGTCAAGTGACACTAGAGGAGGTGTGGGCCGAAAATAAGTGTAGCAGAAAAGAGAAGAGTAAGAGAGAAGGATTAACGAAGCGGAGAAGAGAGGAAGAGACCTATGTTTAGTTTGTAGGTATTTTAGTCAACATACTAAATTTTAATTATGCCATTGTGGCATATTTTTTAGGAGTTTTTGATTTAACGGCATAAATTAATCTAATTGTAAAATATATGACATACGGTCTAAATACTTTCTTAAAAAATCTAAGTCTCACGTCATTAAAACATAGACATAAACACTAATAGCTTGACCTTTTAACATGTAAAGTCTCTTAGCAAGTTCAATTTTCATCAAGCTAACAACAAATTTCAGCCTTTTACAAGTTTTTTTAATGAAATAAGCTCGTTAGTCTTCAACCTAACAACGATGACGACAACCGTGAATATTGGATAAGTTAAATCCAATTGGACTCGTTGAGCTCCAATATCTTATTGAAGAATAATCAAACAGCAGAAAAAGAAGCTCTAAAAATCACGAAAAAATTTAAATCATAGAGGACAAGAACCTGAAGCAGTCGCCATTGTTTTGTTTCCCAAGTTTTTTCAACTCAAAGTTTAAAAAACACTTAAAAATAATTCTTAAATTATATCAAAGCGTTAATAATGAAAAACTGAACTGAATGGATTGAGGCTTAATTATGGACGTGTGAATTCTTGCTCAATCATAAATTCTATCCCTCTTATAAATTCTAAACTATTAATGTATTTTAATTCATATTAAAATAAATACTTTAATTCAAATAAATTTTTGAATAAATAAGTCCATATCGACACTTAAAAAAATAATGATAAACAATCCTAATCAAATTCAAACTAAATGTAGATAATAGTTAAAAAAAATAAACAAAAAAGGACGTCAATTGATGTAACGAAATAAAACTCAGTAAAGACATAATATAAAATTCGAGAAACCAGTAAACAACATCATTATTGTTACACTAACATAAATACAAAGACGAACCAAAATACACATTAATAGAAAGGACGAAAACAATACAGAGGAACAAAATAATCTAAAAGAAATACCAACTTCGTTTGGACTTCCTTCAAAAAAAAAAAAAAAAAAAAACTCCGCATTTTTTTTACTACTTTTATGTCCTTAATTTAGTAAGGGTTGTTTACCTATTCATATCCCTATATTTTACATTATTCAAAAGGTATATCCTACATTTTTAAATCTTGCATTTTTATACCATCGAATAACATTATATGCACAAATTCACGTGTTTTCTCCATCAATCTTTAATTTCAATTTAAAAAATTATATTTTTCAAATTTAATTTTATTTTGTTTTTCTTTAATGGGTATTTTGGAAAGTTTTGAGGATAAATACAAATGTTGATCAAGAAAAAGTATAATTTTATATATTAAATATTACTAATGTGCAAAAATGCAGGATTTCAGGGTATGTAGTATACATTTTTAATAAAAGAAAAATGTAGGATATGAAAAAGGTTATAAACAAAATAATAATTTATCAGTATAGATATAATTCTGTTTTAACAAGAGTTCTATAAAGAAAAATTATAAACAATAGCAATTTTAGTTTACGTTTGGAAAAAAATAGCATAATTTATTATATATTGAAATTAATATCACAACACACATAAAAAAAATTGAAATCTCCAAAATGCCTTCTCTCTTCCCTCTCCGCGCATCCCCTCTCGTGACGATGGAGGATGAACTCGAAGTTGACAAAGCTATGCGAGATCTACGGAGGAGATCTGATACGAACGACAGACTCAAACTTGGATGACGAGGGAACCCATTCATCTCTCTGCCTTTCTCCGCACATGTCATCGCCAACAATGATGTTGCAAGTTCTTCCCGTCTTCGAGGGAGGACAGTCGCAATGGAGATGACGTCATGGAAGTCGGTCGAGGACATATCTTGAATGGAGATGGAAGCGAGCGCCGGGGAGCATCAGCAAGGGAAGCCAGTTTTGAGGACGCCTCAAATCTCCTTCAACGGTGAAGCGTTAGTCTCGTATCTCTCTCTTTGATCTCCAGGGATGGTGCACTTGTGATTGTCTCCGTGAGAGACAGAAACAGAGAGAGAAGATAGAAGATCATGAGAGAGAACTGGACAAGAAGGGAAAACCAAGGAGAAAGAAAGAGAAGAATCAAGATCTATTGTCTTATTTTTTTGTATTCTTTTGTCTGTTAGCTAATGAAATTTTGACACATATGTGAATTTTTAAATGGTTTTTAAAATTTAGGTTCTATTTATTGTCTAGATTGTTAAATTTAAATTATATGTCAAAATTTAATTAGAAAAATTACGAAGATGACAACAAAAAAGGACAACAGATCTGGATTTGAAAGAGAAAGGAAGATAAGAGAGACTCAGAAAGGGGAAGAGAGAGAGAAAGGGAGTGGATGAGGGATAGTTGATTTGCTTTGGGCATAAATTTGAGGGTTTTTTGGTATTTAAATTTTATAGTGATTTGTTTTATTAATAATATGTTATTTACTAAACTCCTGAAATAATTATACTATTAATTTGTAATGAACATCTTAATTATGGCTCTTCTCTTCTTCTCCTTACTCTAAATTAATGTAAAACATTCATGAATCAAAATATTAAGATGAAGGATATCTGAACCACTTATTAGTTATTCACACACTCAAAAAAAAAAAAAAAAAGAGCAAACCTCGTTCACATTATTAGAAAAGAAAAACCTTGTTCTTTATTATTATTACTATTATTATACATTTCTTATTATTATTATTGTAAATTTAATATTGTTGTTGTTGTTATAAATATTGTAGTTGTTGTCATACCTAGTAATAAAACCCACAACCAACTCCACTTAAAAGTGAAGCAATCGAATTCTCCCACCTAAAGTTTAAAAAAAATATCTTTTTAGTTCTCATGTTTGAGATATGTTTTGGTTCATCAATGTTTTGAAATTTTAACCACTGATTCCACCATTTTTCCTTATTTTAGTTCTAACATATTTTTTACCTTTTTTTTTCAATTAGTTTCCCTTTTCTATATAGGGAATTTTTATAAATGTCATATTTTAGAACTTACTTTTTATAAATGCGACATATGTTTAAGTGTGATACAAATTAAACATGTAAAACCATCTTCAATGCAAATGTCAATACTAATGTCATATTTTTCATAAAAAAAATATAAAAAGAGCATATTTAATGTGTTATTTTATTTTATGTTCCAATATATAATGTTATTTAATATTATATTTGCTATAATTATAAAACCATAAAACTTGTAAAAGTAAACTTTAAATATTAAAAAAATTAAAACAATAAAAATTTTGTAACTATTAAAGCAAAAAAGTCAATCTAGTAACCAATTGAAATCAAGTATAAAATTTTCTAAATACTAAATTTTGTGACAAATTTGTTACACAAAGTTTAGCATGTACCAAATATAGCATTAAAATTGGCATTGTATTAGAGAATTTTTTTTACACTTAATATCATTAAAATTGGCATTGTATTGGAGGGTGTTTGTTTATACACTTAAATGCTAAATTTGCTATTAGTACATCAATTTAACATTGTATTAGATATGCTTTAACATAAGTGATAATGTGACAAATTTTTTACATATGACGTCAATAAACATATATTTTTTTAAAAATGTGGCATAACATGTAGTAATTTTTTGCTTAGGGAATTTTCATACATGCAACATTTTGAAACTCACTTTTTATAAATGCTACAAATATTTTAGTATAGTATAATTTAAACAAATAATATGATTAATAATGTTACATAATTTTTTTAAAATTATTTTTAAAATGTGTCATAATATGTAATTTTCTGTTTTCTGTTTTCTCTTCCAAGCGACTACTCGAGGCCCGTCTCGAGAAGGCCCAAACATCAACACCCTGCGACGTGTACAATCGAGATTGGTGTGCAAGCTCCGCCCTGTTTTAGATTTAGTTCCAGAATCTAGCCGGTGGGCAAAATCTATTTGGCACCGAATCCAAAACTTGGCAAAGCTACAGCTACTGACTTTAGCCTCCAGGAAGTGTGGTTGTCGTTTTTACACACCACTCTCTTCCAGAACCACAACTGCTCTCCTTTATTAACTCCCTCTCATCTCTCTCTCTCTCTTTCTCTCTCTTTCAGCAATGGCAACTTTACAATCTCTTGCATTCTCTTCTCCACTCTCCCATCATCTTCACCAACCACGCTCTTATTTAGGTAATCTTTGTCTCTCTGTATCTTATGCTTGCTCTTTAATTTGAATTCTCCTTCCTTTTATGCATTGCAAAGTTTTTCAACCTTTTTTGCCCAAATCATTTTGTACATCTTCTGCGAAAATAGTGGATAAAGGAGCAATCTAGGTACAATGGGTACTTGGGTTTTGATTGTGACTGCTTTAGAACTTTATTCATTGGAGAATGGGATTGCAGGAGAAAAAATGGGGGCTTTATTATTGTGCTTCACTGTTCTTAATGCGTCTCTTTCCTTGTATTTCTATGTTTTTTTTATTATTATTATTATTTCCTTACCCTGATATTTTGGGAAAATGAAAATTTAAGGCATGAAGGTCCACCAGGGTCTTGCAATAAATGAATTCGTTGTAATTTTTAACAATTTTTGAAGGGCTTGTCTAACTGTGAAATTTGCCTTCGTAACAAAAATAGGGGAAAAAATGCTTCTTCTTTTTTTTTAAGTGGAAAAATGCTTCTGTTTTGCTGCTTCACAAGCCCAAAAAAAAGTCATTAGCATTATGATGAGTGTTAGAATATAGAATTATTCTTGAAACATATAAAAAAAAAAAAATCAGACTAGTACTTAAAATTCAAACTTCTGTAATTGTACTTTCCATAGCTGTCATCAGTAACTGGTAAACTAACAATGTAGCATAAATTTCAGGAATACAATCAGAAAAGTAGCTAGTTAATTCAATATTAATATGCTTCTCTTTTTGTTGTAGGTAAGGCGTCTTGGGCCATCCAAGGAAGTTCACAATCCACATTCAATGGGCAGTGTTTGCAACTGCCTTGCCGCCGAAGGTCGCAGCCTAGACCGAACGCCAGAGTGCCTGGTTTAGTGATAAAGATGGTGAAGCCAACAATTCAGTTCATCCCAGGAACTGATGAGCAGACAATACCGGATGTGAGGTTGACCAAATCGAGAGACGGAACAAACGGCATGGCCATATTCAAGTTTGATCAGCCTTCTGTCTTTGACTCATCCCGTGAAGTTGGTGACATTACTGGATTTTACATGATTGACGAGGAAGGTGTTCTTCAGTCCGTTGATGTCAGTGCCAGATTCGTCGATAGGAAGCCCGCAGGGATCGAAGCGAAGTAGGTGATGCGATCGCCGCGAGAATGGGATAGATTCATGAGATTCATGGAGCGATACTCTAATGAGAATGGCTTACAATTCATTAAGAGATAAGATGTTGTACATCCTTTTTTACCACTTTCACCATTATTCTATTTCTTTTTCTCCTTATTTTACCTTTCGTAATTTAGTCAAGTGGAAGTTTAGGAATGAATCTTACTTGATTCCTTTGTATGTGCTTCCCTTTCTTTCAATTTAATCCAACCAATTTTGCTCTTCCAAGTGATACATGTTGGCATTCCTTTGTGTGTGAAGAAAGTGTCTACAGATGAGGAAGAGAACAAAGTGACTTCTTGTTCTATTGACTATCTTTCTTGTCAAATTTTAATAATTTATTTAATCGCTTGTAATTTTAGAATTTATTATGTGGTCTTTTTTTTTTTTTTTGGGCAAAGTTGTTTAAGTTTATACGATATGACAAATTGATTGATATTTTAAAAACAGTGAGAAGAAAATGTCTTAATATTTAGTCCTATAGAGAGAGAGCTCGGGTCTTTTACAGACATTGGGACTTATTTGATGCGGCTCATTTTTATGAAACGTACGGGTGTTGCCCGATCAGGCTAATAATAGCTTTTGAAAAGAAAGATAGCATTTGAAAAAAGTACTTTAAAGTAAGCTATGCCCAGTCATAATATACTAAAAACTAAGGGTCCGTTTGTTGCATGGATTTAAATTAGTAATTTAATTTAAGTTAGTATGATTTGAGTTGGTGATTTGAATTGTTATTCGAATTTTTGTTAGGATGTGCATTTTAAGTTTTAATCTGAGTATAGAATAAAATTAAAATTTGTGTTTTGAGAAGTAGTGATGATAGTTTTTGATTTATTAATAAATCTAATAAAATCTTAAAGTTAATGATCTTATAAAATATGCAATATGGATCTTGATTTATTCCTTTCTTCATTAGGAATACAGTGAAAAAAGAATCATCTCAATTGTATATCAAATAAAGAAATTATGATTTTTTTCTCAAATATAAGAGAGAATTTTAGTTTTTACTGTAGCAAAAATATCCGAATATCATAAGTTTAAGGGGATGAGAACTCTAAAAACTTGGATTCTTGATACTCAAATGATTCAGATTTGCGAGAAACAAACATATATTCAAAGGATTCTTGATACTCGAATCTAAATTTAAATCCATTGAGTTCAAAGAATGCATAAAAAATGCATGAAACAGACATACCCTAAATATTCTTAACAATAAATTTCGCTCTCAAATTTTGCAACAACTAAAATCCTTAAAGTCAACAAATCAGAAAAAGTCAACGTTACACGACAATACTCATATCACAATCATTTATTCTTCCAGTTCACAGAGATGGGGCTTCTGACTCTGTACATGCCATTTTCAGCATTTACCCATGTCAAATGCCCTTGCGCATAGCTACTACTAGTACTCTGTCTCACCAATCTCTTCCTTGATATAAACCAAATCTTGTAGCTCAAAACCTGATTAACTCTTGTAAACACTAATCTCGTTGGCTTAACTCTCACTTTCACATCTTGGGGTGCTTCTATTTCCAGCGAGTAAATGGAATTAGGACTCCCCACATTCGTTAATCTCCTCTTAATGATCTTACTTCTCATTCCGCGCTTGAAAATGACAGAGATTGAAGGGTAATTAAGGCTAAATCCCTTGTTAATCTTGCGGATTTCGAGGCAGCTCACGTTCTTGTGAGTGACCGAGAAAACTTCCGAAGCAGTGTATCCCAGAGTGCAAAGATGAGTGACGTACTCATCCGGCCTGATGTCGTAAACCAGCCCGGGATCAAGTGCTCTACTCGGGTTGACATGCCCCGCACCGAGGGCGAAGACCCCGGCGGGCTTGTCCCCGTCCATTATCGGGTTTCCCGAGCGGTCAGTGACATCGGCAGTGGTCATAATGGCAGATTTCACCGCAGCGGGGCTCCATTTCGGGTGCGCGGAGCGGATTAAAGCGGCAATGCCGCTCACGTGAGGGCACGCCATGGAAGTTCCCGACATGACGGTGAAGTTGACTCTTCTGGAATCTTCCGGAAGGCCACTGGGGCCAAGGTTTTGAGGCCAAGCAGCAATGATATTAACCCCGGGAGCAACCACATCGGGTTTTAGTATTGAAGGGTTTGAGAAACTTGGTCCTCTGGCTGAGAATTGAGCCACAGTTGGCGCCTCTGATCTTCCAATTACAGTTCCTCCAAACTCAATTTTTCCAATAGGCTTCGTTGTTGAGTTTATGTAAGTTTTTAACAGAACCGATTCGTCGAAACCGACCAATGTCGCCGGTAAAACGTGGACGTCGACAGAGTCTTCTTCCAAATTCAGCTCTGTATTTGTCAAGATCATTGCTAAACCACCAGCTTCTTTCACTACTTGGCCTTTCTCTGATCTTCCATTGACGCCTCTGTCACAAACCACCATTTTTCCCGCCACTTTGTCTCTTGTGAGAGACCCTCCCAGACAGAACCGACTCCCCATGTCTTCGCTCATTACGTAGACTATTTCGAGCTCTTTCGTTAAGCTCCGAATTTGGTTCCCGGGGTACAAGGACTCGCCGTAGAGTACTTGTCCGTTTCCCATTTGAACAATTGCCGGGAATTTCCGGTCCATTGTGCTTGCGCCGATGGTGGCAATCCAAGGAGCTTCGTTCGCCACCGAGCTCTCGATTGGACCGTTGTTTCCCGCCGCGCAAATAACCGAAACCCCACGCTCCATAGCTCGGAAACTCCCGATGGCAATGCTGTCAGCGAAAAGTGGCATCGGAAATCCGCCTAACGATAGGGAAAGGACGTCCACGCCGTCTCCAATTGCGGCGTCCATTGCGGCCAGGACGTCGGAACTGTAGCAGCCGGTGTACCAGCAGACCTTGTAGGCCGCAATGCGGGCAAACGGAGCCATTCCCCTCGCCACGCCAGCTGCATTGCCGAGCACGCTCGCCATGGGGACGGAGGTGCCGCCTGCCGTCGACGACGTGTGGCTGCCGTGCCCGTGCGAGTCCCGTGGCGACACATATTCTTGGACGCTATCCGGCGAGGCCGAGTCAGAGGCCACCCTGTGGCCTTTAATGAAGAATCTGGCGCCAATTAACTTCCTGTTACAGCTTGAAGAGTTGAAGTCTTGGCCTCGTTGGCAAATCCCTCTCCATCTCTTCGGAACCGGAGGCATGCTGCTGTCGTCAAAGCTCGGACTCTCGGGCCAAACTCCAGTATCAAGAACCCCAATTATTGCTCCTCCGCCAAATTTAGCCTTGTACCAAGAGTTTTCCCTAGTGGGGTTTAGTCCCAAGAACTTGTAAGAGTAAGTGGTGTGAAGTTGAAGCCGTTGATCAGGCCTAATTGCCATGACTCCAGGCAGTTTTCGCAAGGATTCGAGCTCGGGCTCCGATAACCGAGCAGCAAAGCCTTCTATGGCAGAGTGATAAGAGTAGAGAAGGCGAGTGGAAGGGTCTTGATCTTCTTGGTCTAAGGAAACGGATTGTTGAAGAAATGACATGTGCCAATCAAGCTTGGATGTGAAGCAAGAGTTCGTCATGTAATGATTTGGGTGGAGCTGAACTATGTAGGTTTGGAGGGTGTTTGCTTGGAGGGAAAATAAGAAAAGGAAAATGGTGGAAAGGAAGAGATGCAGTCTGGAAATTTCCATTGTTTTGGGCTAAGAGAATGGTGATGAGCATGATTTGGTGGCAGAATTGTGGGGGTATTTGAAGAAGAAGAAGAAGAAGAATAAGAAGATGATGATGAAGAGAGTGAGAATTCAAAACTCGGTTTGGGAAGCATGTCTGAGCTCTGAGAGACAGAATGAAACTCGTGAAATTTAAGAGCTCTCAATCACGAGGATCCTTTGTTGAGAGAGAGAGAGGAGAGAGAGGTTTTAAGGTTTCTCGGAGGAGCTGAAGAGAGTTTTGCTCTAAGCTCTTTCACGAGATATCTTGGCTAGGCTTTATTGACACATTTCCACTATATTACATGTGAATGTTATTTTCAAACTCTGAATCTTTTGTTTGTGGGGAAAACAAATCAATGTTTTGGTCACTTGGCTTTTTTATTTTATAATTATCTTTTCTTTTCCCTTTTGTTTTTTTTGGCATTAAATGCGTTGTTCTAAGTGCATTTATGCGCACGCTTCTGCATTTGTGGCTTGCATGGCCCCACTGGCTCGTGTCGTGTGGCTTGTGCTTTTACTCTCATTCTGCAAGTTCTAATTTCTCACACTTCTACTCATCAGTTGGGTTTCATGTCGTAGGTAAGGAAGTGATTAGAAAAATGTGGTAAGTATGAGTGTGTTTGGCAACACCATTCTAACTCTTTAGTGTAATTGTTAGAAACGTAAAGTTCTTACATGCTATAGTAGAAAGTAAAAATACATTAGTATACAATTCTCATATGCTACGGTATTAAGTTATAACTCATTAGTTTCAACTAACTCTATGAAATAACATATTTATTTTATTATAACAACATACTCAAGTAATAAAAATATATTTTTTAAAAAAATAATTCTTATTAAATCGCATCTCGTGTTTGTTTCTAAGTTTTATGTCGTATGTACAGAAACGACACTTTGTTTTACCTAATTGTTGTCGTTTATAATTTTTGTCGTATAAATGATACGCTGTTGTTTCTATAAGCATGTTGTTCTTACAAATTATTGTCGTTTACAAAAGCACTGTTGTTTTTCTATTGTTATTTTCTGTGACATTGTGACTGTCGTTACAATATGTTGTCTTTCAAATTTAATGTCGTTACAGTATGTTGTCGTTTTAAACATTGTGGCCTGCATGCACCCGTTTAAGCTCATAATTTTATCGTTGTTCAAGTTGAATATGTTGATAGTCATCCATCACCAGTTTGTCGCCGTTTATTCTCGTTTATATTGTATTGTCGTTCTAAGGATGAATTGTCGTCACGCAATGTTTTCATTTGCATAGAAATGCAGTTCTGTTAGACTATTGGTGTTTCTACGTTGTTGTCATTCCATGACATCGCCGTCACTGCAGGATGTCATTCATGCGATATTGACATATTGTCGTTCGATTATAGCATTAAAAAGTTTGCTGTTTTTATTGTCGTTTATACTTTGTTGCCTTTCCAACCATGTTATGTAATCGTTTTGAAAAGATATCGCTTCTATTGTCGTTACTACAATTTTGTTGCTTTTTACGTTGTTGTCGCTACTGTGTGACTGTCGTTTAGGATGTTTGCCCTGCATACTTTACTGGCGCTTGTAGAAAAGTCTTGTCGTTCCCTTAAAAAATTGTAGTTGATTACAAGAATGCTGTCTTGCATGCTTCAATATCTTTAAACTTCATGTCGTTAATGTTATAAGTTTTAGCGGTTAACGTTTATCATTCAAACGCGGACGTCGTTTGAGTTGAGAAAAACTACAATTCCACCATTGCTTTTATCATTTATTAGTAAGGAAAACTACGTGTTATTTTTATTGCCATATGTTAAAGTTTGTAGTTAAGGACAAGTCAAATCTTTAAATTTTACCTCACATTACTAAATTTGCAAAAGGGTTAATGCAACACTTAAAAAAAAAAACTCCGAAGAACTTTTCTTTGGGTATTACATTCCCATCCTCAAACAATGAATTGAGTTCATATAGACATTTTGGATGCCCCAGTTACAGTAGGCTATATTTTATGATACTCTGCTCATTTAATACAGTATTCTACTTGGTTTAACGACAACTACTCAATACTCGGAAAATCAATATTTCAAAACCCATACATGTTTTTTAGGTCTTGCTCTAATTGGTTTGTCTAAAAATATACGTAACAATATTTTTCCACCGGGACGTGCGTACAACACCACTTTTGATTTTTTTTCACTAGCACGTCTAATTGTAAAATTATTTGTGAGACTTACTGTGTTTATTTGCAACGATTGCTTAAATCACAGTAAGATTAGAAAATAAATAAAAGAGTTCCACAAATATATATATTTTTACAAGTATTATACAATATATAAATATATATGTATATTACCCTTTGAAGAAATATGAAGAACTTGAGCCTTGAAAACCTAAAAAGCGAGTATTAAAATAAGCAAAACCTATGAGAGTTTATATTTACTACTAATAGTGTTTTTTCTCCCACAAATACGTTTCATCACTTGCGAAACGAAAAACAAAATAGGTAGTGAAGTTATTCAACACAACAAGAAATGGTATTCTTTTGAATAAAAGAGGAACAAAATAAACGAAGTAAAAATGGGCAATTTTATAGCCTTACTTAAGTCCAAATCTTAAAAATACACTACATATTAAAATAAGACGTATAATTTTATAAATAGTAAAGTTTTATAAAAAGGTTTTTAAATAACAATTGACGGATTCATTTCATGCTTTATATATTCATTTCTTGCCCAGTCGCAAATCTGACATGAGCTTCCCATGTATATATTTTAATGGGTCAACCAAAAAAAAAAAAAATCTGAGGTAAGCTTGGAAATAATTTTTTCCTCCAGAAGTATAAAGCTTGTGATTTTTCCACCGTCTTAAGTCCGGACACAACAACGCGTTGCATATGAATAAACAATAAAGGGCCGGGAAAAAAAAAGCGTGTACGATAAAATGAACCAGTTCGATTCCAGCTAATAGCCAAATCCAACCAAGTTAAGAACACACTTCTGAATTCTCCACCGTCTTAACACATGTAGCTCTCCAACAGACCAAAAAATAAAAAAATAAAAACCACTACACGCACACACATGCAACTCAAACTCAGCCTTCAGGCGCTTCATGTGGGCTCAGTTTAATTCAATAACTAATATCCAATGAAAGTTAAACAGGCGTACCATGTCAAGACAGGCTCAATGAATTTGGCAGGAAACATGTGCCATTATCGAAACTTAATCAAACTTAAAATATGCATTTAATACCTGTTAGAAGTACAAATGGCATTCTCAGATTTCCTTCAACACTACTTGAATCCTTCCAAAGTTGTAACATCTTGCATATCAAAAACTTTCATAGATCGTTGGCTCATTTCCTATTCAGCAAAGCACTAAAATGATTACTAATAATTCCAACTTTATTTTCTGAACAAAACTCAACTAGAATACAACACAAAGAATCGCTGACCAGAACATATTGTCCGGGGAAATAAAATAAAAAAAAAAAATTCTATATGAAAAATATGCGTCTATGTTTGGTTTAAATAACAATTTGGGCCCAGATAAAATTTTGAGATGAGTTGATAACCAGGCCCCAACAAGATTTCATACCTGCTCATGATTGTAAGCAGGAAGTCTCGTTCTAAGCTGTTGTGTGCATGTAATACACGCATTACTATAACTCCTAGTTGTGTATTGTTACCCGACCTCTCCAGTTGTCATCACTGATGATCTCGCTGTTCATTCTTCCACGAATTTTTTGCAGCTTCTGCAGATATATCAGCAGATTCGCCACCGTTTTCATTCTTCGGTTTCGAAAAGAAAGGATCCCATTCATGAGGTCCCACTTCACGTTGTCCCTCCTCCAACAAAGCATACTTCCAACTGTTTTCTTCAATGAAGTTCTCATCTGTATGACCTTCGATGATGTCCTTCCTCAAGTTGGTAACTTTTTCGATAGCTGCTTGGACGGCAACGTCAAAGGCATCTTTGAGAGTCTCCAATTTAGAGCGAGGATCTGCATAAACAAGCCTTGGGATAAGGCTTATAACATGCTCCCTCATGATTTTCACCTGTTCGGGAGGAATTTGCAGAAGCCTTTCCTCTATGCTAACATTCCTCTTGCGGATATCGTCCTCTGGAATAAACACTGAATACAGGGTATAATTCTTCGGAAGATGCCAGGTATATTGTGTGTATGCTGAACCTGGATGGAAGAACACAGGTATGCAACCAGCCAACATTGAATCGAAAGCAGATCTTCGCGTGTAGGAATCGCCCTGTGGTTGCAAGCAGAAAAGGGAGCTCTGGAACATCTGCATTATACTGCTTGGGGAATGACACTTGCTTTCTCCAAAATCACATTCTAACAATTTGCCAACCTTTGATCTCCTGCATTGATCGATGATCTGCCCCCTAATTGACTTGGGATTGTCAGGGCGTGGGGCACCGGCGAAAGAAAAGAGCCACTTACGTCCTAGATTTCTCATGCGGTCCTGCCAGATAAACACGTCTGCATCCTTTGCTGGATGGAAATAGGTTGGATATGGAATTCCAAAATCATTGGCATTCCAGGGGCTTGATTCAACCACAAGCATGGACATGTTCTTCGCA
The DNA here is from genome assembly GCA_946598075.1 of Artocarpus hirsutus. Classification (NCBI taxonomy): domain Eukaryota; kingdom Viridiplantae; phylum Streptophyta; class Magnoliopsida; order Rosales; family Moraceae; genus Artocarpus; species Artocarpus hirsutus. Next base: position 23,330 of record CAMOHE010025459.1, on the reverse strand, counting down.
GCGGGCAAAAAGAGAAGCTTATTGCCCCAGTCGGATTCCTCCTCAGTCAGTCTTCTGAAATCCCACGTTATTCTGCCAGCTACCAGAAAATGGTCTTTGCCACCCATAATGGCCCACTCCGGCCTCTTCATGAGCCAATCAACCAAATCAAGTGAAGCTGCATCCCTCCGCGAAATGTTGTACCCCCACAGGTACCGGACAATATCAAACCCAGCATAAAAGGGTACAAAAATAGCCGCAGCAAGAGACGAATCATCGGTCAAGCACTCATACTGCTTCATCCGGTTACTAAATATGACATCAACGGCAAACTGATTTGTCGCATACCAGCCAGTATCAGAGAACACCCCTTCAACATTCTCCAACGGAGGACCAAGCCCCGCATTCGTCGTGAACTTGCACATATTTGTCCAAAGGCTGAGACTCTTACACTCCTTCAACATATCCTCATTGAACCTCGAAGGAAGGTCATGCACATAGATATACCTCCCACCACACGGATCACTCTTGTTCTCAACAGTTCTCAATGCTCTCATAAATGGAAAATTCTCCTTCTCAGAAGGGGTGGCCATTTGACGGTCATTGGTCTCATCTTCACGAACTTGGGTAGGTTTTGAAGGGATGGGTATTTGATGGGCATTGGTCAAATCTTCATGATTTTGGATAGATTTTGAAGGGATGGTCTTTTGACGAGCTACAAGATCAGAAGAGGGATCAATGTCGACAGGACCGGGTTGTAAATTCACCGATTGATCGACAGAGTTATTCCCAAGCACAACAAAATGAAAGTACAACAACAAAATCCAGAAAAAAGCAGACAACGACGCTAGGAAACAGAGCCGGCTCTGCTGGTTCTTCCCCATCCCCTTCTCCATTTGCTCGGACGGAACACTCGCCACCGAGCGGCGTCTCATCAGATAACGAACTCCAATTCAAAATTCCAATAAACTAATCACCGGCCACACATTCTACTGAATCGAAGTCAAGTTTCGATTTTTTCATCAATCACCAAGAACAGAACATAAAAAAAAAAAAAAAAAAAAAACCCAAAATCAAACACTCCAATAAAAAATCCCTATTTTCGTTGAAACTAATTCTGAGCTCACGAAATGCTGAACAGAGCTTCGACTAAAACGGAAATTTTACAAGATTAAAAAGCAGATATAATTGAACTAGCTAACACCGATCAAATCAAAAACGAAAAAAGCTGAAATTTTTTGAGGCAAATGGTTGGCACGAATTTCGAAGAATCGCGGGGCTTGCTCGAACCGTTACCGATCGTTCGAGAGAGAAAGATGAACAGAAGTACAGACGAAAATGAAACTAAAGGAAGATTCGTAAACTGGAAATGAATTAGAGATAGAAACTTACATGAAGATTTCGATTTGCTCGGAAAGATCCGAGGCTTTTGGTTTGGTCTTTGTGCTCGCAGAGGAACGAGAATGGGGAAATGAAGCGAAGGAGCCAGAAAGAGAGGATGGAATATATATAATGGACGGGCGGAGGGGCGCACGTTAGCAAGTGCGCCGCTGTTGTCTGCTGTCGGTGGCCGCTGGGATTTCGCCACGTAGCGCTGATGTCACTCCTTAAATTACGTTACTTCAGTTGGCGTCACCAAAAAAAAAAAAACCACTTTTCGTGAATGTGAAGGGAAATTGACTTTTTTAATTTTAGTAAGTATATTAAAAAAAAGTCAAAAAAATAAAAAATAAACAAATATTTTGAAATTAAAAAACGTTTTTTTGGGAGAAAAACGTTTTGAATAGTTGAAAGAAAAAAATGGTTCAAAAATTGAAGTGAAAATGTTTAAAACATTTCGGAAGAAAAAAAGGATTAAAGATTTTGAGTTTCGAACATGTGTGTCTATATGTATACATATATATATATATATGAAAATGATGAACATGAGGACATGTAGAGGAGTAGTGTCAACACCAAATAATTTGATTCGGACATATGTGAGCGAGTGTGTGCAGGCTGTGAGCAGCCAAGTTGAGAGTAAGGCATGGTTGCACTTCAATTTGGTGGCAAAAGGGTTTTGCATGAAATGGACGTAAGGACCAGTATGCAAGGGAGGCAACGTGCATGGGAGTAGGCATGCACACACGTGGGTCACTCAGAGTTAGTTGATGCACATAATGGGGAAGTTGAGGCACATGTCTTGGATAGACCAAGGCCTGACACGCGGCTTGGAGAGACCAGCCCCTGATGCACGTGGCGAGGTGGTTACCTAGCTAAAGGTGGCGCGCGATTGAGAAGTCAAGAGTGCGCCACTGTTGTGCGTGTGTGAGCGGTTACAAGCGGTTACTTGAACCTGCGCCTTTATTCCCTAGATGGTTAATCGAGACCCAATACACGTGTCCCACCAGAAATGTGAGGCCTAGTGGCTGGGGCTGTCAGCCAACACGTGTTGCCCATTTCTATTTATTTATAGCCATGGATGGCTAAGGTTGAGGACACGAATTTTCTGAGTGTGTGATCCCAGCAACGAGTGTTGTATTCCTTTTATACTAGATAATAAAAGGTTGGGAAGAATTCCCGTACGTTGGTGTGTTTGAGTTTCCTTTGATTCTAAGTGCGTGTGTGAGTTGGTTGGCTGAGTGCGAAACTTAGCGCCATCACTGGTGAAAAATTCAAGAAAGAATTTCAACCCCATGATAATTTGGTATCATAGCGTGGCCTGGTGGTATTCCTGGGTTTGCAATGATGAACGAGATTCGAGAACGGATTACCCGATTGGAGGATTTCGTTGTTGCCCCTTTGAACGATGATGTTGCAAGTTTGGCAGTTCAACTTGAGCGACAATCTGAGCAAATTGCGATGCTAAATGCAGCGCGAGCAGACCTAATAAAGGATATAGAGGAACGATTCTCTTCCATGATGCACGATTTCATCACAATGGTCAACCTGGTGAAAGATAACTCCAAGAGATTAGAGGACAAGTTGAGCATTGTCAAGAGGGCTGTGGCAACCCCTCTGCCAACCAATGGTGGTGGTCCTAGTTCATCGAAAGTAAAAGTCCCTAAACCGAAGCCATTCAATAGCAACCGGAATGCGAAAGAACTGGAGAACTTCTTGTGGGATATGGAGCAGTACTTCAAGGCTGCTCGTGTGGCAGAAAGTGAACAAGTGACGATAACAGCCATGTATCTTTGTGGTGCCGCCAAACTGTGGTGGCGCACTCGGTTGGATGACGATGAAAACTCAAACAGGCCACGGATTGAAACATTTGAAGCGTTAAAGAAAGAATTGAAGGATCAATTCTTGCCCCTGAATTCGGCTTGGTTAGCAAAGGAAACCTTGAAAAAGTTGAAGCACACAGGATCGGTACCAAATTACATGAGAGAGTTCAATTCATTGACGCTAGACATCAAGAATATGTCGGAAGAAGATAAGCTATTCAATTTCTTCTCTGGACTTCAGCCTTGGGCTCAGGCCGAATTAAGACGGCAGAACGTGAAGGATCTGCCTATGGCCATTGCTGCTGCGGATAGTCTTGTTGACTACAAATTTGGGCCATCTTCATCCAACACTAACAGGAAAAAGTCCAAAGATGACGGCAAGAGAAGTAAGAAACCTAGCAAGGAGGGAAAGAAAGATAAGCATAAGAGAAAAGAAGGGGAGGCCTCAAAGTCAAAGGGGACGGAGGCATCTCACAGCAAGAAAAACTCAGGATGTTTTATTTGCGATGGTCCTCATTGGGTGAGAGATTGCCAAAGGAAAAAGAGGCTATCAGCCGTCATTGCTCAAGAAGGGTCTGATGACTAAGCAAGTTCTGCAAAACTGAGATTGAACCCCCTTTAGTTATTAAATGCTATCACGGTGACAAACAGGACTCTCGAAAAGGACTCATGTACATCAATGTGTTGCTGAATGGGCATGCAGTCCAAGTGATGTTGGACACTGGTGCGACCAACAATTTCCTTTCACAGCGAAAAATTGGAGACCTTGGGCTTACCGTTTCAAAAAGCTCGAGTAGGATCAAGGTTGTGAATTCTGGAGCACAGCCTATCCAAGGAATGACCACGTCGTCCTTAAAGATCGGTGATTGGGAACAAGAGTGTTGCTTTATGGCTGTCCCTCTTGATGATTACGATCTGATCCTTGGAATTGAGTTCATTGTAAAGGCCAAAGCAGTAGCAGTGCCCCAGTTGAGTGGCCTATTTATTCAAAATGAGGTAAAACCGTGTTTTGTTTGGGCGGAGTTTTGTGAGCAAACTACAGAGAAGCCGTTGTTGCAGTCGGCTTCCCAGTTAAAGTCAAGTTTAAAGCGGGGTGAGACAACGATCGTGGCTGCCTTGGTTGAGATCAAGCCAGACAAAGTTATAGATGTACCTGACGAAGTTGCTGGAATGCTTGACGAGTTTCAAGATGTGATGCCACCTGAATTACTAAAAAAGTTGCCCCTACGAAGGAACTTTGACCACAAGATAGACCTTGAACCAGGCGCAAGACCCCTGCCCGTGCCCCTTACCGTATGGTGCCTGCAGAGTTGATAGAATAACAAAAGCAACTAGATGAGTTGTTGGAGGCAGGCTACTTACAGCCATCAAAGGCCCCATATGGTGCACTTGTTTTGTTCGAGAAAAAGCAGGATGGGACCCTTCGCATGTGTGTGGATTATCGAGCACTCAACAAGGTTACGGTGAAAAACAAGTACCCCGTGCCCAATGTAGCAGACTTATTTGACCGACTTTCAAAGGCATCTTACTTCACTAAACTTGACTTGCGGTCTAGGTATTGGCAAGTTTGCATTGCTGAGGGAAATGAGCATAAAACAGCAATGGTCACTAGGTATGGCTCATTTGAATTCCTAGTAATGCCTTTTGGTCTCGCTAATGCCCCTGCTACTTTTTGTAATCTCATGAATGATGTGCTCTATGAGTTTGTGGTGGTCTATTTGGATGACATTGTGGTGTACAGTGAGTCGTTGACTCAACATGTTGAGCACCTGAGGATGGTGTTTGGCAAACTGAGGGAGAATTCTCTGTATGTGAAGAAGGGGTCACCAGTGCTGCGATTGCCTGATTTTGATTTACCATTCGAAGTGCATACTAATGCGTCTGACAGAGCTAGCAGTGGGTGTTGCTCCAGGAAGGGCACCCCATTGCATATGAGAGTAGGAAGCTAAAAAATGTGGAACAACGCTATTCAGCCCATGAGACAGAGATGGTGACTGTGATCCATTGTCTTGAGATGTGGAAACATTACCCACTGGGAACAAAGTTTACTGTTGTGACAGACAATGTGGCCAATACTTACTTCAAATCTCAAAAGAAACTATCTCCTAAACAGGCCCGTTGGCATGAATTTCTTGCTGAATTCGACTTTGCATGGCTGCATCGTCTAGGCAGTAACAACTGAGTAACAAACGCCCTAAGCAGGAAAGAGGTACAAACATATGTGGCTTCCTAAACCCTTGTTCAGTCTGACTTTGTTGATAAAATTAAACAGGCTGTGGAGGCAGACACTACATATTGTCAGCTGAGGCAGCAGGTGAAAGACGGACTTGTCCGAAAATATTGGGTCGACGATGGCTTGTTGTATGCATGAGGAGGTCGACTCTTTGTCCCTAAAGGCGGGGAACTAAGGTAGGAATTGCTGAAAGAGACGTATGACCCATTGTGGGCAAGACATCTGGGCATTGAGCGGATGATGGCGCTCGTGTCGAGGCATTATTTCTAGCCCAAGATGGAGGAAGACATCAAGATGTATGTCCGAACATGTCTAGTGTGCCAACTAGACAAGACCGAGAAGATGAAACAAGCAGGACTTCTTCAGCCCCTACCAAATCCCGAGAGGCCATGGGTGTCCATTTCCATGGACTTCATTGTGGGATTGCTGACAGTAGAAGGTTTGAGTTCGATTTTGGTGGTGGTTGACCGTTTTTCCAAGTATGCAATGTTCATGGCTGCACCACATGCATGTCTAGCCAAAGTGGCAGCCGAATTATTTATGAAGCACGTGGTGAAGGTGTTTGGATCACCCCTGGACATAATTAGCGATCGTGATGCGAGATTCACTGGTAAATTCTAGACTTATCTTTTCAAACTCATGGGTTCAGAATTAAAGTTTTCTACAGCCAACCATCTACAAACCGATGGCCAGACGGAGCGGATAAATGCCTTGTTAGAAGAATATTTACGGCACTATGTAACCGCAAGTCAACAGAATTGGATGGATTTACTTGATGCGGTCTAGTTTTTTTACAACATCCATAAGTCATCTGCTACGGGATTGAGCCCCTCGGAGCTGGCACTTAGGCATTAACCCCTAACCCCATTAGAAGTGGCCAAATAGAAGTCACAAGGTGAGTGTCCCACTACATACCGTTTGCTCGTGACAAGTAGGAGCTAATCAAGCAAGCATATGATAGCTTGGCCAAGGCGCAGAGATGGATGAAAAGTATGCTGATAAGCATAGGCAGTCTTTGGAGTTTCAGGAATGTGATCTAGTCCTTTTGAAGCTGACCCCACAGATTTGGAAGAAGGTGACAAACATGCAAATATCACAAAGGCCTGATCCAGAAGTATGATGGGCCATTTCTAGTGTTGCAGCAAGTAGGAAATGTAGCCTACAGGTTGCAGCTACCTGAAAGGATGAAAATACATCCAACATTCCATGTAAACTTCTTGAAGACATATCACAGAGATGGTGACAGGCAGCAAGTGAAAAAAGCCCTTCCTATTGTGAGAAAAGAGTTCACCAAGAAGATGGTGAAGATTCTCGACCATCGAACCCAAGGTGAGAGCAGTAGAAATTGACGAATGGTTTATCTTGTGCATTGGGCTGGTAGTAGTGAGGCAGATGCAATGTAGGAAAGGGATGTTACTCTTTGGCAGTTTGAAGAACAGGTGAAGGCATACCTAGAGACCCTCCAGACGAGGACATCAGCTCCATCTGGCGAGGGTGGGTTTGTCAGCACTAAATAATTTGATTTGGGCCTGTGTGCATGAGTGTACGTAACTGTGAGCAGCCAAGTTGAGAGTAAGGCATTGTTGCAATTTAGTTTGGTGGCAGAAGGGTTTTGCATGGCATGGACGTAAGGACCAGCATGCAAGGGAGGCAATGTGCATAGGAGTAGGCATGCACACACGTGGGTCACTTAGAGTTAGTTGATGCACATGACGGGGAAGTTAAGGCACATGTCTTGGATAGACCAAGGCCTGACACGCGGCTTGGAAAGACCAGGCCCTGATGCATGTGGCGAGGCAATAGATGGCGAGGCAGTTACCTGGCTAAAGGTGGCGCGCGATTGAGAAGCAAGCGTGCACCATTGCTGTGCGTGTATGAGCGGTTACAAGCGGTTACTTGAACCTATGCCTTTATCCCCTAGATGGCTAATTGATACCCAATACATGTGTCCCAACAGAATTGTGAGGCCTAGTGGCTGGGGCTATCAGCCAACACGTGTTGCTCATTTCTGTTTGTTTATAGCCATGGATGGCTAAGGCTGAGGGCACGAATTTTCTGAGTGTGTGATCCCAGCAACGAGTGTTGTATTCCTTTTATGCGAGATAATAAAAGGTTGGGAAGAATTCCCATACGTTGGTATGTTTGTGTTTCCTTTGATTCTAAGTGCGTGTGTGAGTTGGCTGGCTGAGTGCGAAACTTAGCGCCATCACTGGTGAAAAATTCAAGTAAGAATTTCAACCCCGTGACAGGTAGAGTTGTGAAAGTGGGCCCTAGTTACGCAACATGCTCGCCTGCTGTCAATCTCAGCCGTTTGATTTGTCACGTAGACAATAACATCAAAGTGATGGTTCACGAATGTGAAAAAAATAAAAAGAAAAGACTTTTGGTGTTAGGATTACCAAAGTAGAAAAATGACGTTGGCTTTTCAATTATAGTAAAAATGCTATAACAACAATATTTTTCTCTTTTGAAGCCATGCTTTCATAAATATTGCAATGTATCATCAAATTTTGATGTGAATAATAAATGACATAATTAAGTATGCAAAATTCATGTTTGTTTACTATAAAACCATTACATTCACTCCTTTAATGCGGAAAATTTTCCCCTCTTTTTTTTTTTTTATTGGTTGTTGACAACATGGAAAGTGATGTCAAGCATGTATTACAAGACCCATTGGTTGGAATGAGAGAAATAAAGGGCAAAGGTTATTTAAAAGAGGAAATGGGGTTTGGTTAGCCATAACCATCGTCCGAAGTAAAGACCATGCACGTGAAAGGAGGATTTTAATGTCGTTTTCAGAATTTGGATTACACATGTGGTTGTTTAATATCGACAATTGCATTTTGCAAAGAGACAAAAGAAATCGGAAAAATAAAATATTAGTAATAATTGAAGGATAAAATAAAAATGTCGAGGACATCTCTTGTGTTAAACACCACAATTACAGAGTATTTGAAAGCATTAGTTAAAACCAATTGGTTAAAATTATTATAGTATGTGAGAGTTTTATATTATAGCATATTTTTCCTTTTGACACTCTAATATGTAATAGTTTTACATAGTAGCAATTAAAAGTTTAAGTTTGAAGTGAAACTATCAAACACACGGCTAAAAGAATCTAGGTCTCACTAGTGTTATGTTGTAGAGTTCATTCTTTGTTAGCGTGTAATATTGAACATCACAAACGCCCTCTTAGCATTGGTCCGTAAATAAACGAAAGAGACCATAAGTTGACGTTATTACCATGATGCCAATGGCTCTTTATCTTCCTTAAATTATTTGCCAAGTGCTAGTAATGGAGCCATGTTCCTAGGCTTATAAACGCAAAGATCCATAAAGGAGGACAAGAAAACAAGGTTTTGAAGCTTCATTTTCAAAGGGAATAGAATAATACTCATCCTAGAGCGAATATGACGCCGTCTCGAGCCTTGCAACCATGGTGCTCACGCTAACTAGCCCTGAAACAACACGTGAGATGCACAATCCTGTCTTTTTTAGTGTGCGTGTGTGTGTGTATGAATTAAAAAGATCATTTTTTTTATGGTAGAAGTTTATTCTTGTTAATATAGACTTTCGAAGAAGATACAAAGATTATTTAAGACTTCTTTTATATTGATATATTTCCAATATTATATTATGTTCTTAACAATGCCTGTTAATAAATGTAGTACCAACATTTTCAGTGTTACCTTTGCATGCAATTATGGTGTTGCAATAACTTTTTTTTTTTTTTTTTTACTAGCTGAGCCTGATTGATCTACATCGTGGTCTATAGCCACAAGTGAGAAACCCATATATGTATTATTGGAGCTTTTGCAAAGTCTTCATAGCGTCCATGGCTGTCTCACATGGTCCGGGTGGTTGGGCCAGGGGTTCATGTGCGACCATAACAAAAACTATCAGTTTTAACAACCAAATACTAGACCGAAATGTTTAATTTGTTCCAGAAAATGACACCTTAGGCGTGAACAGCAAAAGAAAGTAATAGGAAAGGTTAAGTTTGGGAAGTAAACTAAGAAACTAATAAGATCACTCTTTTTTTTTATAATATTTACTTGTCGGATAAATAGTGTAATGAGAAACAATCAAATACCATATATAGGAATGAAAGTCTTATTAAGTTATTTAATAAAATTCTCTTTTATATAATTCAAAAATCTTTGAGTTATAACCTGAATTTTAAGGGTATTTAAACAAATTCAAAATTGATTTTCCTTTAACAAAGAATTATTCTTTTTTCTCATTCTCTATATTTTGTGGAACATTAAAGTTCATTACACATTATGTAAGTAACACAAGTTATCAAATTGAAAAAGGAATCATTCATAATTTTTCTTTTCCCTTTTTACAAGCTAATCTAGCCCTCAATTTAAGTCTTGGACAAAAGAACTTCCCAACTTATGCTTTTTATTTTGCCATTTTTTGTCCTCCCATTGCAACTACCAAACAATGTATTTCGACTAATTTGACTTTCCCAACTCTTGTTAGCTTCAACAACCTTTGATTTGGTCACCGTTTAAGGCTATTTATATTCTCTTTTTGTATGCTTTTGTTTTATCACCCCACTACTTGCTTATGTCAATTATTTATGTCAATTCTTTAGTTCCTGATCATGGGCAATATAATCATGTCCACAAAAGTAAAAGATTTTGGAATCTACCCTCTTTCTCAAAAGTCGGATTCTCACTTTTTCTTACAGATACATAGATGATTATCTGCAACCACAATGTCCTTTCTTTTTCATAAACGCATACATATTAACGGTCATCTGTAAATGAACTTTGGGCACATAAAAAATGTGATTCTAGACCCACCATGGAAAAATAGTGGTTACATGATACGAACTTAAAAGGACAAGAAAAACTAAAGAAGTTGATCAGATTTGGTCACTCCTGGACAAACAACTTTGGTTTGTGAAAAGGGTAAGTTTGGCTTGATCCAATTCTGAAGATTTTTAACTCTGTATAAAAACATAGACATATAAACGTGCCTAACACAACATGTCAAAAATTCCAAGGCTAAGTTCGGCCTTTGGGAAGTTTATATATATATATATAGAAATCATGTCCATCTCAACTTTTGGTGTTAAAAAATTCAAAATTTTCCCATATTGGTATAAGTGAACAGCGTTTACACCAATAAAGTTGACCATGATTAGAACTATTATAACTCAAGAAACTAGTGATTATTGAAGCTTATGTAGGGTATGTGAAATCTATTGACTGCTTGTATTGCTTGGACAATATATTATAGAACTATAATATTTGTCCATAGGGATGTGAATTATTGATTTAAGGAGCTTCAATCGCAGATCCAACACGTAACGTGGGTATTTTGTGCTGGAAGTTGGGCATCATAATGTTTACGAGGAGTGCGGAGTGGGCAACCACTGAGTTGTTTACGTCATGGTCGGATGCTCACACAACAGCCTTGGACGGGTCATGTATGTGGACAAAGGAGGAGCATAATGATATTAGCCTTGATCTTGTGGTAGATTCGGATAAAAAGACACTATTTGCTTCGGTGAAATTTGTATGTGAAGAGCGATTTAGGAGCTCCCAGACTAATCCGAGTATAAAAGAAGGGTTATTCTCCTTTTTTATACCCTATATTTTGGATTTATTTAAACAGTATACATTTTGAATTTATTCAAATACTATACTTTTAATTTTTTATCTCAACGAATCCATACCTTTATATTAGTTTTAATACATAAATTTATATATTTTCTTGATCAAGCTTTAATTTTAACTTAAAAAATTTTTAAAAACATCCTCAAATTGAAAAATAAGATAACTTTAGATTTTTGACGTAAAAAATTATCAAAAATACCTGCAAATGGGGTATTATTGTATTTTTATTTTTTTCTTATTTTTTGAAAGTTTAATTTTTATCAATTTTAATCCAGAATAATTTAATCGTTTTAAAAGTCAAAATAAACTATTAACTGAGGCAAAGTATATATTTGTGTATTAAATCTAATATGGAGGTATATATTCGATGAAATCAAATACCGATAGTATAGGTTTGAATGAACCTAAAATAGAGGGTATAAAATGATAAATATCTTTATAAAGAATGGTGTACATTTTGAAGCTGTTAGATCTGAAAAAAATCACTTTTAAAAAAAAAAAAAAAAAAGTTTGGCAGCTGAAAGACACAAACTTACTAGTGGGTATCTTTTTTTTTTCCTCACCATAAAAGTTATCAAAGAATAAACTGTTCTTTTAGAAAAACAGAGGGAAACAAAGGGATATAGAAACAGCGGTAGGATAGACATGAAAATGGCCATTTCAATCTTTAAGATTTTTCTTTAAGATTTTTCATAAAGTTTACTTAATAGTGATTGAATTTTATTTACTTTTTGTTCAACAATAGTTTGTTTATATCATTTGACCAATTTTAACCACTTGATTTGAAATACCCCGTGCAGAATCTTTTTAATTAATAGGTTTTTGTAGCGTTTCATTTGTTTCTAAATATGATACTTTAATTAAACTGTCTTGCGATGTAATTTGGCATGATTTGCCATTTTGAAACGTTATACACTACCTAGAGGTATTTTCATGTCCGTACAATCTCATTTTTTTAAGAAAGAAAAAAGAAAAAAAAATATTGATTAGTATTGGATCCATGTAGGTCCCGCAAAATAATAGCGACAGACGCAAGGATGCTCCTATTGATTTGAGTCGTCTACACTAATCCATAATCATCTAAAAGAGCTCTCAAATTTTGAATTAAAAGGAAAAAGTAAAAGCACAAAAGAATAATGTTCCTAGAAAAAAAAATAATAATAAGAGAGAGAGAGACATACCAATAGCTACCGACATTCATGCAACATTTAACAATGAAAGCAACAAGAGAATAGAGATCACAAATGCAAATATAGATCCTAGGTTGTAAGCAGAGGATGTACTGCGTTTCTTCTTTCTTTTCCTCTTTGTTTCTAGCGATCTTCTACCCAACTTGATGCCTCCAAAGAACAAGTGAACTCCCGGGTCTCTCATATTCACTTCACTTTCACGAAGAATTGAATTGTTTGCTCCCTGAATGTTGTTGTTTATGTAAATGTTGATGCAACAACAGTCATGGGACTCAGCTCCATTGCCTCGACGCAGCGAAAAAGATGCCCCGGCGTTTACTCCTTCTAGGTTGATACGTTCGGCGGATTCAGGGATGACTTCCGGTGCCATTTTGAGACGTTTGCTTTTTTCTTCCGCTAGAATTGAGAGCAATACTTCTCTCTCCTGTATGAAGTTATCATCTTCCCTGCCATTGGCTTCCTTGCTTGTATTAAGCGTTTGGTATATATTGACTTTTTACTTTACCTACAGGGAAAGGCATTGCTATGCTTTCTTTATCTCTTTTTCAGTTACTTTTGAAATCCACAGCAAGTTTGAAAGAAAAAGCAAGATGAAACAAAAAAATTTAATGGGTAAAACTGGCGTTTTGGCTATGGGAAAAGAGTGTATCAACGGTCTTTTTTTAGGCGCAGAATCCCCAATTTAGCCTTCAGGGTTGATTATTGGTATGATGGTATCCATGACAGGACTCTGGAGTTCAAACTAGAAACTAGTTATATTAAATGAATAAACACTCTTATATTGAGACGTACTGAGCAAAAACCACGTCGTCCCTGCAGGCCTTAAGTATTACAGAAAATCAAACAATCAAGGAGGTATTACCATTGTCACAATTAAACAAGAGACAAAGACAAGTTCGAAACTGATTACATTTGTCCACGTATCAGACACCACTCCTGCTTGTTCTTCCAAATCTAGTGATCCACAAAACTCGAGCATTTCTCGCGCAACACGAGCTCAGAAAGACGGATAAATACAGATGCATGTCTACTTATGAAAAGGAAGTATCAAGAAATGATCCGAATACAAAATGTTATTTCAGTCAAAAGTTCAGAACAGGATGAACCGAGCCAAAATCTAGTAAAGGCAAGGGAGAAAAAAAATACAGAGATCCCTCCACTACTCTGGGGCTTATGAAAGGCCAAAAACAAAAGTTCCAAATATGTTGAAATTACAAGTTTGCAAAGCGTTCTCAAATTATACAGATCAGAAATAACTGAAGAACCATTCTCCATATCTTTATTGTTTTTCCTACTTCTAAAGCACTTCGAAGAAAACCTGTCATTCCAAGGTCAGACGTGTTAGCAACCCCTGTACCCAAAACCTCGGTGGAAGTTGGTTTTCTCATTGGCTGACAATTATGATGCAGAACAATTCAACATTAGATTCCTTTTTCCCCCTCAAGAGAGTATGAAACAAAATTGTTGCATTCGAACCTGATTAGAGGTTTCCAATTGAGTTGCACTCTTCAACAAAATTAAGAAATGTCAGGGCTATAAACTTCATGGCCAAGCATCCGGAGACACTCTTTCACTAATTGTCGAACCGAATTGTGGACCACCCTTGCGATAGCAGGCAAGAAACTCGACAGGGTATCCCTTGAGCTTATGTGGCATAATTCCAAGATCATTGAAAGTCAAAGCTGCAACCCACAGTGTGTATTGAAAAAAAAAATTGGAAAAATAAACTAGTGTTAGGAAAACACAGAGACAACAAACATGAGGAGAAACAACAAAACCATCACTTTAATCTTACTGCTATTACCATTTTCTGACACCACTGTATCTGTGATTTGGGCAAGGATCTGATCCAGGTTAAAAATGTCGGGATTGGGTAATGGGAAGGGAACCTTATTAAGCAAGATTTCTCGTGGTGCAGCAATGGCCTGAAATCACATACAAAGAACAAGATAGTAAGCCTATCTCTGCCTTGACAACTACTGAGACTGGAAAACATAGCACACGCATGAAATGTACTCGTCACACACCCATAGTGGTCTTAATCTTATAACGGAAAAACCTTTATTTTATCTGTACCTTTGCAACGGGGAAAGGAATTTTTACGTAGCGAGGCCACTCACGGATCACCTCATACATGAGCTCTGCCTGCATTGCATTCAGGACCGAGTAAAACAAACCCACTAATACAAAATATGGTTTCAAAAGGATAAGAAATTACCAATTCATGCACTGTAAAGACCTCCGGCCCACCAAGTTCATAAATTTTTCCCATGCTGGCGCCATCATCTTTGAGGGCAGCCACAATTGCAGCAGCAACGTCAACAACATATACAGGTTGGATTCTATGTAATTGGTTAAAAAAAAAAACCATATAAGAAAACGGCATTCTTGCATATCAAGTCATAATTAGCATGATTAATACACAAGAGTTTAAAATGCCGGTACTGACTTTTAACTATGTGTTAGATTAAGTACATACTTTGTAGATCCATCCCCAAAGAGCGGAATAAAGCTATACTTTTTAGCAAATTGTGCCCACCGATTCATAATCCGATCCTCTGTACCAATCATTACAGCAGATTTCATAATTGTGGCCTGTTAGAGAAGGAAGATATTAAAAACTGGGCTCTTGAATGAAAGCAACTCTGTTGAAATCAAGTATTCTGTAAAAAGAAATGTACACTCCTCTGTAAAAAGAAATGTACACTCTCGATCATTTTTGCATCTGTTGAGGAACAAGTCTACGAGTATATTGGAATAATAATTTTAGTTGCCATATTTGACAGATAAATTCACCTCAGGCAATTCTCTCAAGACAGCTTCTTCTCCAGCAGCTTTAGCTTTCAGCAGTCTGGACGGGGATGATGCAGATGCCCCTAAGCAAGAAACTTGGACAAATCTCATGATACCACCATGTTCTTTAGCAATCTGCACACATTTAAAAAGAAGAGAACAAAAAACACAAATTACTCGGATCGTAAGACATGGACATGTTTTTACCTCCTTTTTTTCCCCTCTCAGAGGGGGCAACAAACCCATCAATTTGACTATAAAAAAATATATGTATAAATATGCAAACATACACACAAGCACATGACATAGACAACATGAGGATTCAGATGAAAAAACACGACAATAAAAGAACATAAAATGTCAAAACTCAAAAGGCTTTGACGTTTTGTTTTTCTTCATAGCAAGCATAAGAATTTTGAGAAGGAAGAAAGTTTCATCAAGTAAACGGAAGGAAAGTTTCTCAAAATAAATGGAGGAACCTACCATTGCAAGTTGTTCAGCCATAAAATGATTTGCTTCCTCAAAGCTGTAGTTCCTTGTTTCATATTCTCTTCCTGCCAAAAACAAAAAAAACAAAAAGCTAGTGAGCATGATTTCATTTGTGCACACTAGGAAACTAAAGATTTCAAAAACAAAAAAATCAGAAGAAAAATATGCACACCAATAAGGTTGATAACTACATTAGCCTTTGCCATTACGGCTTTAATTGAAGCCTCATCTCTTGGATTGTATTTCATTGGCACTATCTGAGTGAGTAAATCATGAGTAGATCAGTGGCATGGCGCTGAATAATAGTGATGGAAAACAAATTCGAATCAAATACAAATTACTGTCCAATGAATGGAAACATCCTCAACATTTAATGAACCTGTCCCAAATCACCCATTAGCTTCAGATGTCGATGGGAATCTTCAGAACCCCGGAATGGAACTAAAACTTGAGATCCCATCTTAGCTGCAAGAGAAAGAGACAAGGAGCACAAAAAATTATGCAAAAATATTTGAATTTTTGTAATGATCAAGTTAACAAGTGTTCCAAATGTACGTCTAAGTTTATTATAGTATCAAAGAAAAGAAATAAAATCAACAATCAGTTTACCAAGTTGTTGTACGACATATCGACCGAGGAATCCGGTAGCTCCAAAGACAGTAGCAACTATGCCACTGAAAAAGGGAAAAAACAATTACATTCCTGTTCCAAGAAACTTATAACTTGTATCCAAATCATTTCGGGCATTAATGCATTAGTGTTGAGAAAACTGTCTAGAAGACTAGAATCAATGCAGATTGCCAGAATTCTGGGGTCCGTGTACGAACTAGTAATTTTTCTTCTCAAGAAATAGAATGCGAGCGTTTAAGCTTTGATAAAAACTTTATTTACTCGCATTAAGTTCAAAATTATCGTTCTCTCCATCCCAGATAATGCAAAATCATTTCTTTTTCCTACATTCTCTTAATAACCGAGAGAGAATAAACTCAGCCTTCTACTCTGACATTTTCCTATTATTCTCCGAGCAACCAAACACGGGATTGTCAATAATCAACTTTCAGAATCACCTGACGGATGATCTTCCTCCTGTCCCCTTCCGCACGAGGTGTCCGAGCCCCTTGGTGGCAAGCGTAGATCCGTACCTCGGATGATCAGCTCCACAATCTGAAGAAATTATTCCAAAACACAAAAACGATCAACGAAATTGACTGCATAAATCAGAAAGAAGTGCAAGCATAAACCATAGAAAGAAAGAGGAAATGAGAGTTTACAGGAATCATAGGGTGGGTAGATTGACTTGAGAGACGAGATTGAAGGTGAGGAACTCAGAGATTGGTGCCCTAGACGCCTCGCAACGGCCTGCATCGTGCTCTGGTATGGTACACTCGCACAGAGAGAGAGAGAGAGAGAGCGAGCGCTCAGAGAATAAGGCCTGAGTGCGAAGAAGACGGAGGTTGGGCACTGCATGTTATGATCTGGGCTTCAGATCTCAATCCCAGTTTTGATTGGACTTTGGCCCATTTTGATGGGCCTGGGCTTATATCTCAGAGCCCAGTTTTGTTGCTAAGCCCTTTTAACAAAAGACCAAAATTTCCTTTTAATACTGCTTGTTCGCCTCGTCCTAAACTAATCAATTATTTCTTTATACTCTTTGGAAAAAAAAAAACTTCAAACTTTATCACAATATAAGTAGTAAGAATGAAAATCAATCCAGTAGAAGTAGCATTTCTCAAATTTACCCTCAATATGTTAGTCTTTGATGTAGACCCTATTGCTATATTGCTATGGTCGTTTCCGTTAACAATGAAGGTTTTTTTTAAGGGAAGGATAACAACAAAGTTAAATGACTAAATTAATTAATTAAAAAAAAAACCTTCATGCTAAGGAAATCTTTTGAACCAAATTCTGATTTTATGTAAAAATGGTTGTTTATTTGATTCCTTACGCAAATCTACTAGAATTGAAAGTGTTATCCCATAACCCTTGAAATTTTTTTACATCAGTTCGTACACAAATGTCATTGAAACTTTTTTTTTTAATTGTATTTTGTGTCCGAGAGTTTGAACTTGCAGCAATACTTTAATCCCAATAACAACAAAAAAAAAAAAATTAAAAACTGACAAGGTGAAGTTAGTTGATAAATGACCTTAAAGAAAAAGTTTTTTTTTTTATAAGTAAACTAAAAAATTTTAAATTAAATAAATGGCCTCCATACCACATCATCAAGATAAAAAAAAACCTTAGCAAGATGAAGAAAAAAACCTGAAACAAGAAAAGAATCTCAACAAGATAAAAAAAAACTGAAACAGTTTTTATATCTAAAAGGCTTATTTTTTATGCAAAAAAATAAAAAACCATTTGTCCAATTAAAATTTTTGGATGGTTCTTTTGTCAAATTTTGCCAGTTTTACCTAAGGCCTAAATCGTGGGAAGCGAAAAAAAAAAAAAAGGAAACTGATGACTGCAACATTTCTTTATATATATATATATATATATACTGGGTAGAGTGTCTTTCCAGTTAATTACCACAAGCTCACGCATCATACATGTAGATACATTCATACTTCATGAGCATTATAATAGTTAATTAACAGATGAACACGCATCGTACATCTCATGGGCTCCAAAATAATAATTTGTGGTTGAAAGGATGAGAACCGACCAGAGTTTTCCTCTTTGCAAATAATTGACATTAGCAAGGATAGCTACAAAATTTTCCCCTTGAAAACATGCAGAAACTCACTAGGGTTAGGGATGGCTCCCTTTACAAGCAAGCTTTTTGATGGAGTTTTATTCCATGCTAAGAAGAAATGAGAAGGCGAGAGAGAGAGTAGGAAAAAAAAAAGGAAGGGCCCAATAAAAGTCCAGCAAAGAGTCTAAAACTGTACTTCAAAACAAAAAGCTTTTTCAAGTTTTGACTAACCCAGCTCTACAAATTCCCCCAACTGAATAAGAACTTAACCTCTTGCTTCAACCTTAGCACTACATTATTAACATGACTAACCACAAAACTGCAGCCCGTTTCATCTCTCTCTCGTGTTATTTATCCCCTCCACCAACCCATCTTGTTATTTCCCTGTTATAAAGTATATAAACCTTGAACGAATTTCAAAGGCTTCTCCTTGCGGATGAATCATCTCTTTATCACTTTGGAAGTAGAAACCATAATTCTTCAAAAGGGTGTTATAACAGCACATGCTACCTCTGACCTTCCTGTTAGTCTTTTGATGCAGCAACACAAGAAGCCGCAACTGATTTAGGATGGTTTTCTTCTCTAGCGCCTCCTTCAGAGTGTGGGTTCTGTGGCATGCCAAGTAATCTAAAAATCTGGTATGCCACTCGACCGCGTTGAATACTCAGTTACCAATTTTAGGAACATTGATGATTTATCCTCTAGTAGTCGTGCAGGAGTGTCAAACTCTGCGACTCGACCTACAAAAGTTTTGAAGATCAAACTCAATTAGCGCTTGATAGACCTACATGAACTAAAAATAGTAGAAAGAGACGAATACATTCGTGGGAAATTTGATCATATGATGTTCTCAATGCTTTTAGTATAGAACTGCATGCTTAATGTAGCAAGTCTGGAAAAGATGTACTCACCATCACTGAGAACTAGAACAAAATCGCTGTCGATAACAGTTGGTATACGATGCGCGATAGTGCACACTGTGCAATCCTTGAACTCTGTTCGAATAATTTTCTGGATCAGATTATCGGTGGCCGTGTCAACTGATGCTGTTGCTTCATCAAGCACCAGGATCCTTGCCTGTTTAAGCAGTGCACGGCCCAAGGAAACAAGTTGCCTCTGTCCCACACTCCAATTATCTCCATTTTCAAGCACTGCAAATTTTACAATCACAACCAAAAGATCAATTAGCCACACAAATCGAAACACTTTCTTTGAGGGGCACAGAGTAAACAGGCCGATTAAAATGAAAATGTACCTGGTGCATCGAGTTTTTGCTCTTTTGCACGGATTACATCACCAAGCTGAGATTTGTCAAGTGCCTGTACCAAATTAAAAATCATAAGGCTTGGATATCCACGAACAGGTATCATACTTTAATAAATACAAAGGATGCCTCTCATACAGCCGAGGAGTGGAAAAATTAAAATAACAATGATGGGGGTATTAGTTGCAAACCTGCCATATTTCATAATCAGAATGCTCTTCAAGGGGATCAAGATTGCCTCTAATAGTCCCTTCAAATAAAGTAGGATCCTGGGGTATGATGCTTAGACGACTACGAAGGTCGTGAAGCCCAATTTCAAAAATATCAATACTGTCTATCAAGATCTTCCCACCTTCTGGTTCAATTAACCGAAATAATGCCTGAATCAATGTAGATTTACCACTTCCAGTACGTCCAACAATTCCAATCTTCTTTCCACCAGGGAAACTGCAGGATACTTCATGAAGTACCACAGGAAGATTCTCCTTGTAACGAACCTTCAGTGCACACAGGAGGGATTGTCAGCAATTTCCACACCATATTTAATCAAACCTACACATCTAAAATGTAGACCAGGCATACCAAGTTAAATAGAGCTGCACACCTTTAGATCAATTAGGTCAATTGCTCCATTCTCCGGCCATGAAGCTGGAGGGCGAGAATCCTCAATGATAAGTGGAGCTTCTCCTGGAATTTGGCTGTATTGATAAATTCTTTCTATTGATATAATTTTGTTTTCAAGCTTGCAAAAGCTAAGTATCCACCGTGACAGTCGTGCGTTTAAATTAAGGCCATAAGTAACCGCAAGGCCTGCCATGCCTGCACGTAAGAAGAAACTGTGGTTGAAAATTGCATAGTATTATCGAACCAACACATCACTCAAGCCCTATGCTTCAGATGTAAAAACCTTTTCAAGATGACACAAAATTATACAGCACATATATATGGGGCACACTGATATGTAGTGAAGATGAACCATAGAATTTTCAGTTGGTTAAAAATTGTAAACAAGTGCGCGTGACAGAGGTGCAAGCCATAGATGGTCCACTGACATTTGCATCTCACAAACAATATGTGTAACCTTCAAAATGCAGATGGAACAATTTCATCTTAGTGTCAGACAATTTTCACTTCCGTGACCGACAAATTCCGCGTCACAGGGCAGACAAATATTAGAAATGGCAGAGTTATGGCTTACTTGGATCAATAGTTCCATGTGGGAAGCTCACGAGCAAAATCATGCAGAACGCAAATACAAAGGTGGAGAGCAATTCCATGCGAAGACAGAGCCACTCTATGGCTGCAAGACTGTAGAAGAACGGGCGATTAAAAGAATCAAGAAGATAAAGGTTTTTCTTTACAAATCTTTTTTCTTGTCCAAAGCCTCTTATTGTGGCTGCTCCAGCAATCGACTCTTCAAAATTATGGATAACTGGAGATTTCTGGATGCTAACAATGCGAACAAGCTCTCTTGAGGAAGCCATATAGTATTTCTACATTAAGGAAACATCAACAATCAGTAAAAATTCCTTCCAACACCTTTCAACGAGAAAATGGATTATTGAGCACTAAAATAACTTTTAGTTACATGCCCACGCATAGAAGTCTTAAAAGAGAAGCAAAAAGAATCCTTGAAAGTGGGAATAGATAAAAGCACTTAAAACAGAAGCAATATTAAGCAACGTCTTTCTTTTTCATCATTTTTCCCTAAAACCAAGAGTTTTTATTGCAAATTATGGTATTATATAATTACCTGCATCCACAGGCAAGCAACAGCCATAGGAATAACAAGAAGCAAAACTTGCCAAGTAACTTCTGTCATAACACCAACAATGCCTACTAGTTGTATTGTCGTAGAAGCAAACCCACCAAGTCTAAAAGGAATATCAAGATCCACTACACTTTGATCAATAGATACCTGTAAAGTTAAAAATAATCCAAGAAATTACACGTGTGAAATGGATTGGCGCGGAAAGAAAGCAAAAGCCAAAGATTTATGTTTTCCTTGAGACAATAGATAAAAAACATACACGATTCAAGATTCTCCCGGCAGGAGTGGAGTCAAAGAAAGACATCGGTGCTCGAAACAGACTTCTGAGCATCTTCAAAAATAGTTTTTGTGCAGCTGCTAGACCAAATGTAGCTACCAGAACAGCCCTAACGAATATAAACCAAGAGCTCCCAAAAGCAAGGGCCATGTAAACGCCAATAAGAACCATAGGAGTCACTTTAGGTTTATCCCCTTCTGTTTGGGGATTTGCCCAAGCCATCCACCAATTGCTGGCTATCTGAAGGAACTGAAATAATGCTTGGGCAATAATTATAAGTGGAATCAATAAACCCTTATACGCTGCGGCTATATATGATAAGTACACCTTCATGCTAACTCTTCCTCTTACTCTCTCTTCTTCCTGAACAAGCTGTTTTTTCCTTGATCGTTTTGCTTTCTTTTTCTCTTTAATTGCTTTCTGCTCGGCCGCTGATACACCCTCTTGCACTTCCTTTGCTAAATTGTCAATGTCATTTCCATCTGGATGACAATTCCTACCATTTGAAACAGAAGCATCCAGAGACAAGTTTTCATCAGAATCCTCCGACGAGTGATTGGGGATATCCATGGCTTCAATTGCCTCATGATGAGCAGAGACCAATGTGTTAAAATCAGTTCCCGCCTGTAAAAGGTCATCATATTTGCCTGCCTGTATGATGTGCCCATCTTTAAGTACCTACGAGATAAAATGAGCATAAGTGAACACCAAACACTTTGATGCCAGCGGCAAAGCTAAAATAGTACTCATAAGACATCAAATACAATATTTTATACATTGAAAATGTAGACCTCTTACATTAGATGCAAATCATATAGAAAGTAGGAACACTTCCAGCAAATACATACGTACATAAATGCATAAAATAGTGTAAAGACACTTCACATACCAGTATCAGATCAGCAGCAGGCAGAAATTCAACTTGATGAGTGACAAAAATCACAGTTTTATCTCCTAAAGCTGTCAATATGTATTCCTGCATTCCCAAATGATTTGTTAGCCATTTTGGAGTAAAATCAGATCTAGTGAAAAATGATACAGAAAGAAAGTCTGACCTTAAACAACTCTGAGCCTGTGTGCGCGTCAACCGCACTAAAGGGATCATCAAGTAAATAAATGTCAGCATCTTGATAAAGTGCTCTTGCAAGCTGCACCCGTTGCTTCTGGCCGCCACTCAGATTTATACCCCTATCTCCTATTATGGTCTGATCTCCATGTGAGAAAAGTTCTAAATCTTTCTTCAATGAACAAGCATGGATAACATTCTTGTACTTTGGTTTCTCCATAGGGCTGCCGAATAGGATATTTTCGTCTATATTTCCAGACTGTATCCAGGCAGACTGGGAAACATAGGCAGCACTGCCGCATATTTTTACCTAAATAGATAGAAACACTGAGTAATAACACAAGGATTTCATAAAATCAGAAAGGGAGGAAAGTGAAATAACTTACTTCACCAGAGATCTTCGGGATCTCCCCAAGGATACAGGATAGAACGCTTGACTTTCCAGAGCCGACCATTCCACAAACAGCCACATGCATTCCTTTCTCTACTTTCATTTGTATTCCTGATAATGTTGGTCTTGGAGAGGTAGGATCCCAACCAAACACACCATCTTTAATTTCAATGGCGGTGTTTGTGACACCTCGTGGAAGGGCAATGGTTGCATTTTCCTGTAATTCTTCCTCCTGCAGGAACCCAGAAATTCGATCAAGAGAAACTTTTGTTTGGGCCATCATTGACACCAAATCAGGGAAGTTTCTAAGTGGTTCTTGAAGTATCCTGAAAGTGGCCAGAGCAGA
>CAMOHE010025458.1:0-11756 GCA_946598075.1 Artocarpus hirsutus | reverse complement strand
AAAAAAAAAAAAAAAAAAAAAAAAGAGTCTCATATCGTCCTTGCATTTTCAATCAAAATTTTTCAAGGGGAAAAAAAATTGCACTCCCTTTTACTAAGCTTATACCTTAGTACACTTTTTTTCCCTCTTAGTTTACTTAAATTTCTCAACAGCCAAAACCTAAAGATTAAAACTTGATACCCTAACACCAATAAAATATCTTTGTGTTCTCTTTTACCATCAAACAAACATAACCCACTAAAAATGTCACTTTTTTCGTAACAACTCCACTAGAAATCAAATTCAATCAAAACCCAGATACAAAAACACTTGGGAAAACAATCTTCATCTGAGAAGCGCCAGAAAACAAAAGGAGTTACCTGTATTCCCAAGTTTGGAAGCCGAATTTGTAGAGAATGTAATGAAGAGGCTCCCAATAGTTGAAGACCTCATCACAGTCGTGTATGATGTTGGATGTGGCGCTCATGTACCTCAACATACCCAAAGCCAACAATGGCAAAGCCCAAGTCAACCCTTTGTTTGCTTCTTCTTGGGAATCGGATTTCGCTGGCTTATCGACCTTCGTGTACGACGACGACAACGAAGATGATGACGACGACGGATCGGATGCCTGAGGACGTCTCTGTCTCGTCGACAGAGCCATGATGGACGATCACCGAAAAACCTTGAACCTGTCGCTTGTCGTCTCTGTGGGTGTTTGGGTGTGTTTGGAACAGAGGAAAGGAGAGAAACGCCGGTCCGGTCCAGGAGGATCAGGAAATTATCCCTTCCTTTCTTTCGAAGCAAAATGTTTGTTATTTTCAGCAATTATGTCACTGCCAAATGCCAAGGTGACAATATATTAAAAAGAGCAATCCTTTTTTACAACTTTAGTCTATTACTTCGCTACTAACAAAAAAATATTAAAACTTAATCTAAAAAATATATTATATATTAAATTAAGACCTATATTTATATTAGTAGTAAGGTTGTAATTGGATGAAAAGAATTTTTCATTAAAAAAATACTTTAGAATTTGAGCCTCATTGTGGTCATTGAGAAATGTTTCATTTCTTAGGTAGTTGTAGATAAAGGCCATCCAGCTATCTAGAGAAAGGATTGAAAAGACTAAGACCGCTTGTTGTTGTTGCATTGTTAGCTATTGGAGAAGTTCTAAGGGAATAACCTTGAGGAGCTCGGAGTCTTTAGCTATTGCCAATCTTATCAGTGCATCAACCTTGTTATTCTCAGCTCTGGGTGTATGGAGATCTCGTACCATTTGAACTTTTCAGTTTGTCCTTCACTTTCTTTAGGTATGTTGCCATCCCTTCCTACAAGCTTTATAATTACCTTTGATTTGACTAAAAACTAATTGGGAGTCCCTATAGACATTTATCAAGCTACTTCCCGTGGTTTTGTGCATCCTAATCCAACCAAAATGGCCTCATATTCGGCTTCATTGTTGGAAAACCTAAATCAGAAGCGGAAAACCGAGATGCTCTTATAGTCCTTACGGCTTATGAGGATGATGATCCCAAGTTCAGCTCTGTTTCATTAAGGGAGCCATCCATGTACAATTTCCACTTAGTTGCTTCAGGCTCGACTTTTATTTTCTTCAACATCAAGTCAGGTTGTGAACTTAACTATAAAGTCAGCCAATGCTTCTCCCTTAATGGCCATTCTCGATTACTACTCAATTCGACTATCTATTTTAGTAACCAACCTAATGTATCCAATTTCTAGAGTGCTTGCCTCAAGGGGTTGTTCATCAAGACTTCGATTGTATGCTCAAAAAGATAATGCTTTAACTTTCTAACAATTATTATTAAGGCAAGGGTTAGCTTTTCTATGTCAGTGTATATGGTCTTGGCATCCAAAAGTCACGTGCTCATATATGGTCTTGGCATCCAAAAGTCACGTGCTCATATAGTAAACTAGGAGCTGAACTTTGTTTTCTTCATAATTATGATCAAGGTAGAGGTAGAGCTCTCTACCAAAAGTTCCTTTGAAAGAATTAAGGCCTAACCTAGATGGGTCATAAGCTGTTGAAAGGCCTCTTAGTGTTCTAGGGTCCACTCAAATGGCTTTGCCTCCTAAGTGTAATCATGAAAGGAATACACTTATTTATTGCCTGGATAGGAAGTGGTTGAGGGCGGCTTATGCATCTTGTAATCTTTTGCATATCCTTTGGTTTCTTTGAGGATTACATGTCGATAAAGGCTTTAATCTTTTCGTGGTTTGCTTTGATTCCCTTTTATTTGACCATGAAGCAAAGAAACTTGCCTGAGATATATCAAAAACACACTTTTAAGGATTCGGCATAATGTCGTACCTCATTAGCATCTCAAAAATGTCCTTAGGTTGATTGTGTGTGCAATGGCCCTCTTGCTTTTAACAAGCATGTCATCCACATATACCTCCATATTGTGCATGGCTTGTGCTTTAAACATCTTGTTCACGAGCCTATGGTACACAGCTCCAGCATTTTTTAGACTAAAACACATCACCTTATAACGGTAGAGTTCTTGGTCAATGATAAAGTTAGTATGCTCTTGATCAGGCTTATACATGGGAAATTAGTTATATCTTGAGTATGCATCTATGAAGCTCATGAGCTTATGGCCTAGTAGCGTCAACCAGTTAGTCAATTCGGGCAAGGGGAAGCTGTCTTTCGAACAGGCTTTATTCAGGTTAGTGAAGTCTACATAGATTCTCTATTTGCCATTAGGCTTATTGACTAGAACCAAATTAGCAATCCAGGTCGATAGTGAGTTTCTCTTATGAGATTGTTCTTGATGATCAACTCGCCTATTTAATCTTTGAGTGCCTAGTATCTTCTTGCATTGAAAGGCCATCTCATCTCCCATTTTGGAGGAAACTTGGGATCAATGTTGAGTCGGTGGCACAAATTAAAAGGATATGCTAACCATGTCATTATAAGTCCAAGCAAACATGTCTAAATTATTTTTCAAGAACTCAATATGATCTTCTCAATGACGAGGAATTAACTCTACCCCTATATTCAATGTCTTGCTCATATACTTTTCTTCCACCATGAACTCTTCCAAGTCCTCCATCAGCTTGGCAAATATAATCTCATCCTCTATTCTACGAACAAGGTCAAATTCTTCTTGGGTAGGTGCAATGTTGACCATCATTATTCGGTATTAAGGGAACTCATAATCTCGCATAGAATCTACATAGGTAGTTCAGATATCCTATTGGTTCCCTTTCATCTCTTTGAGTCCGTTTTAGTTAGGAATTACACCACTTGATGTAGATAAATAAAACAGCCTTAAGGGCTCGAAGGGTCAGTCTTCTTATCATGGCATTGTATTAGGTCCCTCCTTTAACAACTATAACTTTTGACATTACAGTTGGAGCGTTAGGTCGAGTACCAACTATTGCCAGTAATTTTATATTCCCTTCAGGGACAATGTTGTCTCTTGTAAAGTTGTACAATGATTGAGAGTACGAGCACAGTTGAGATTTAGAAATATGCATTTGTTCAAGAGAGTCTATGTAAAGTATGTCAATTATGCTTCCATTATCTATAAACAACTTTTATACCACGTGATTTCCAATCATAGCTGAGACAAAGGGTGCTTCATTATATAGGAAGTGGACATCTCGAGCATCTTGTTCAATGAATGTTGTTGGGGGTAAAAATAGCACAACGATCTCCACCATACACGTGTTAGTTGATCGACTGGAGGAAGTCTACTGGCTAGATCAATTAGAGATGGTGAGTCAACTGCATTTGATAATAGACTAAAGACCAATGGGGCCCATATGCAATAAATCAGGAAACGATTGCTCTGGGATCCCACGAAGACTAAATCAGCCAAATCGACAAATAAAGGCAAGAGTCACGTCCATCTTGTAGAAAAGGAAATCTTAAGCCAAATAATGAAACAACTAAATAGAAAAGTTAATTAGAAACAAATAAAGAAGTTACTCTTTCCTTAGTCAACTCAGAATTAGGGAAGTCGAATTTGCTCTTTATAAATATAGGTGTAATCCCACAAATTTGTTATCATTGTACTCTAAACATATGCTCTTTCTCTCGCTCAATTTCTTTATTTAAATCCTTTCTTCCCTCTCTCCTATTCTATATCACCTCGAATCTTGTACTTTTACTTCATATAGTGAAACCCCAAACCCTACAATGAACGTATCCTCTATTCCATAGTTGTACTACTATAAATCTATGTTTTTTTTTTGTTTGTTTTTATTGCACTTTACACTTTGTTCTCATTGAAGGTCAACTCAATGCTAATCAACTAACTTTCACCCGATCGATTCTTGGGAGCAACCATTGGCCTTTAAACAAATTTAGTTATAGAATTCACCTTCTATAAATTTGATCTTGAGGGCCATCCACCTCGGAATTTTTGCAGGCCTCTTTTATATATTCATCATGTTGTGGAAAGGTCAGTTCTTGACTTCTCAGGCGTAATTTTTTTGTGCCCGTCTTGAGTTTCCTCCTAGATAAGGACCACTATGGATAGTCCTTATGACTCCTATAGATTCTTGGTCATTGTTGCCATATGGTCTCTGTTGGTTCTAGTTAGCTCAGACACTGCCTAAATGGTTTCTCTTATGTATTCCTGTAGGTCCTTCTAATCAAGTCCTCAATTTCATCCTTCAAGTTAGTGCATTCAAAGGTATTATGTTTGACTTCATCATGGAATCAACAGTGCTTATTCTGGTTGCTTTTTGTTGAATGATAGAACGAGTTTTTTCTAATATTTTTACTTATAAATTTTGCTAAATTTTTAGCTAGTTATTAGTTTTCCTTGTTATGATTTTATGTTTTATCAAGTTTGAATAAAATTTAGTCATTATGTTTTTATGTTATTTTTATGTTTTCATGTTTTATTAGGAAAAGAGAGCATTTGGAGATCTTTTGAGGCTTAAGGAATAGGGCATGGGCACCTTTGCATCATTAAATTTGTGCCCCAGAGTGAATAGGAGATTAGGGTTGCCAATAAAGCGAGCCACACTACAATGCCATTTAAGCCACATAAGGGACTAGAGTGTTGGCACCCCAACGCCATTTAGCTCTTGTGGCCACATGAAATTTTTTTCGCCTTAGAGAATAAATGTTGAGGTGCATGACTATGCTAGATTCCCTCTACCCCAGTGCCAGAACCCAAGAGAACTTGAATTTTTGAGTTGTTTGGATGGAGTTCCTCTTACTTTTGAGGAAGGTATAAATATCGAGCTTAGAGTTTCTTTTGGGAGACTTTTGGGAGCTAATTTGGAGATTCTTGGCAGCCACTTTTGAAGAATTTAAAGAGAAGAATGAGGGTTAGAAGGCATTTTGGGAGCTTAACCAATTAGTTAATCTCTTTTCTCTTTTCTTTCTTTTGAATTTCTTGAAAAATACTTGTGAATTTCAATTTGATGTTAAGGTTTTTGATTTTGGATTTGTTTGAAATTATGTGTTGCTAAACTTGTTTGTCCAGAAGGCTGTAAACCCAAGTTAAATTTTTTATGGATAATTACCTTTGATTATTGTAATTTAATTTTCATTTCTATTCATTTGTATTTATTTGATTTTAATGTTTTTAATTGATTAATCACTAAGTAGTTTATTTAATATTTAAAATTATTAGTGGGGAGAGGAGGATTTTGAATATAGGTTTAGGAAACACAACCTAATGGATTACAGAGTTGGAAGACTTAAAATTTTCTTTACGGCTAATTAATAGGATTTGTACTTAAAGAGTCCTTAATAATTAATTCCAAAAATAGAGATGTTAGAATCAATTAATTTGGACGTTTCTAAATTGTATACTTGGGAAAGGAGAGCTAGGATATTCAGGAAATTATATTAACTATGATCTAGGCAAATACCAATCATAATAAAAACTAAAAGGGTGTTTGGGAAGTGTGGTTCAAACCATGGTTGGAGTTCATTTTGGTTAAAAACACTATAGCATGTGGGGAGCTTTACACTGTAGCAACTTTTTATATTTTACTGTAGCATGTGAGAGCTTTACACTATCTGGTGGTTAGAACCAATGCTCCCAAACACCCTGTAGATGAAACAGTTCCTCTAAGCCCTTTTTACTATTGGTTATTTAATTTTAATTATTTTTTAAATTTTACTTTTATTATTTTAATTTAGTTTAATTTAATTTCTTGTAATTTAATTGTAATTGTCTAGATAAAATTACAAATAGTTAAACTGCAATAGATTATAAAAACTTAGTTAACCTACAACAACCTTATCTATGTGGCTGTTACTTTAACTGCTTAAACATATACTGACTGAGATTACATAAATTTGTGAAACATTTTTTGAAAAAATTTACAATTAATTTTTAATTAAACTGCTCTTACTTTCTTGGCAACAGATATTTTAACATAATATACTAGTATAATAATTTTGAAGTCATGCGGACTAAGGGTGCATAGTGACAACTTCGGTAACCAAAATATACACTATTTCATTGGTACTACATTTACTTACTTTAAAAGTTTTAAATAACAAAACTAGGTGCATAATATAAATACGTGTGGTATCTATTGCCTATTTCCACATATCGTCGTCGCTATACCACTGTCCATCAAACATTGCTAGGAAGCAACTAACCTACCGCATGAACTTATTTGGATGAGATTTTGCTTAGCAAGTAGAAACTATAAATCGCAAAACATTTGAGAATATATATAAAAAATATGCATGTGTCAGTTATGCATATTTATGATCATATTTTATGAAACTAATGGGCCAGAGGATTCGTAGTGATTGCGCCTGATCATCGGGAAGTTAAGGAACGTCCTCAATATCATGTAATTCAAATTATTTTTACTGAAACATAAGTCACCCCATAAGTCGAAAAGTTAGTGTGACACTTAAACTTATCTTTTTTTAGATTTTCACTAGACTTATTAATATGTATACAATATGACATATATTGCATACTGTAACACAAACATAAACAAGCATTTATAACTTTTATAAAACATCTAAAATATTTTATTTAGAAATTATTCATACTATAGGTGAGATTTCTATTTACCTAAATTCTAATAGTAGAAATTAGTAATTCGCTAAAGTTTCCTATCCTCTACTTTTAAACTTTGTAGATGAACATGTTAGACGTGTATGCCTTAAGGAGTAAAAATGTAATATATTTTTGGAGACATTTTTATCAATGAAGAATTTATTTATTATCAATATACCAAATCTTGTCCTTTTTATGTTCATATTTGTTGAATGTATGTTAAGCAAACAATAGTCTGAGATTATCGGTCTAAACCTTTAAGAATTACGCATATGATGGACAAATTATGCGCAAGACACGATTCTTAAGGTGACAATTTAAATAATAAGATCCGCAATCAAGGGAATAAAGTTGAGCGCTTTATCCATGTAAAGATTGTTATGTTGTCTATATCACTATTGGGAGATGGTTTGTCTTGACCATCAGAGGTAGACTCCATAAATAGAAACATTGGCACATTGTCATAGGTGACGATGTGTTGAATCGGGACATAAATTGAATTAATTTGGATTAATAATTTTGTCATGACAAATCGATTCACTTTAGACAATCATTTGTATTGTATCTTAAGTCTGAGATGAATAGTGGGCCCATTGTCTTGACTTGTGTCTTTTGATGTATCAAAGGTTGACATCCACATTTTAATAGTGGTACGCATGCCGATATGTTGGAGGCACGACTCTTAATAGCGTAAACCTATTATTTATAGATATGGAATCCATAGCTCCTCTTTAGGAGTAGTGATATCCTTTTATATGCGTTATCCTATTATTGAAAAACTGGAGCACTCAACCATTTGAATACATAGGTGTAACTAAATGGTATACTGCCTTTGGATGGTAAGTTTTTCGATGGTGAGATAATGAAACCTAAGATAAAAATAATCAGGAAGGTAAGACAGAACTTGTCCTTTAAGCCGATTATGGATAATCCTATAGGAATACAATACATTATGATATGTCATGGAGACTTAGCTATATGAGCTTTGTAATTCTAGTTTGAGAGTGCAGCTCCAAGCTTTTAGTAGAGTAGCATTACAGTTGATAATTATGAAATGTATGTCTAGGATATTAGGTTTTATAATTATCGAGAGCTTGAACTATATAGGTCTATTTGGTCCCCTTTGCTAACTCACAAAAATCCTGTAACGATACGGTGTGTTTTTTCAATAATTAGTGACTTATGTCAGATTTATCAGATTGGTTGAAATTTGATAAAATCAAATAATTTATGTTTATTTATCGGTTGTTGAATTAATTCAAGATAAAATTAATTTTGTGATAAAATTAATTCAAGATAAACTTGTTAAATTATTGGGATCGGATAATTCTTGTCTGTTTATCGGTTGATTTAATTTAAATAAATTAATTCAAGATAAGCTTGTTGAATTATCAGGACTATTTATTTTTCTAAGATTATCTAGATATGATTGTTTTAATCAGATAACTTCTCTATTGAGTTATTTAAATTAAAACTAAGGCTCTACCCCAAGAATCTTGGTGGAAAATAAAGATTCACAGGGATCTTTTATTGGAGGTTTAGCAGGCTAATTTTTAAGTTCGGCTTGCCAATTGAGAAGGTTCAATAGGCCGATCTACCAGTTCAGCCTGTCGACCGACGATAAAAGGATCACGCGTTTCCAAGCAGATTTTATTAGATTATGATCTTGGTTTGATTCTGATTTGAATTTTCGAGGCCTTATCTGATAAGGACTGACTCCTAGGCCCAAAGTCTATAAAAAGGGAGTGAGTCTCATTATTATTTAGATTAGTTGAGAGATTAAGAGTGAAACTCTGCTAGTGAGATTCTGAAACTCCCTGAGAGCTCTTATTCACAAATCACGAACATTAGCTTTAGGTTCTCTCAAATGGTTGGAAGGAGAGTCACCAAGGAAAGGCTAAATGCCATGAGCCCACACTCACTACGATTGTGGATAGAGAATAGTAAAGAAGACCAGTTAATTAAGGCTCTTCTAAAACATTACTTCTCTTCACGGATTGTGGAAGTTCTTCGGCATTTAAAGGTTAGTAAGATCTGGTTAATTTATGCATATAGTGTGTCAAACTTGTGTTTTGAAAAATACTCTGATATAAAAGTTTTTAAAATTCTGCCGCGTACTATTTTTCTATCAGAACACCCATAGAGAGTGTAATATTAGTTTATGCTATTTAATTTAGTATAATAATAAAAGAATCTAATCCTTTCTTGGAACATGTTTTCCTTATTACAAGATCCTAAAAGTTTCATATTTATTACAAGGAATAAATTGATCTAATGCTCGTAAATTTAATTTTCTTTAATTGCCTTTAATCATCTATGCTAGATTTGATAGCTTAATTGACTAATTAATTTTGTTTTATTATCATTGTTCAGCTCATAGATAAATAAGGCCTACTAATGTCTATACGTGTCTATGGAATTCTAAGTACTAAATGACTGAAACTTTGATTTGAACATGGCTTTTGAGTTGGTACGGTGTTGGACCGGTATACAACATCGTCAAGTGATGGCCTAGCTTATCGGGTTCTATAATTCGCTTTAAATTTTATGTTAATTTTAAAATCACCATAAATTGTATGTGAGAAACAATTGTTTGTAAAATTTATAGATTAGATAATTTTTTATAAATCTATTTTAAAGTCCGTTTAGGCATAGAATTTTCAAAAATTTTCTTCATTAAAGTTTTTCGTCTTGCCAAGACTCAAAACTTTTGTGCTTAACAAAAATTATAATTCAAACTTTTCCATGCTCATTTTTCCTTAAAACGAAAGCTAAATTATAGATGTTGCAACAAGGTTGCAACATCACATGAAACATCTAATTAAAGTGTTTCATAAACTACCATAATTTGCACTACAGTTGTTACAAAGACCTTAGGAATACAATCAACTAAGGGTTCATAAAAAACAAGGCAGTCTTAAAATCCATATTATTGAGGTTGCAACTTATGTTGCAACCTCACGTGCAAACTCAAAGAAAAAATTCCAAACATCATTATCGATTGCATTATGGTTTTTACTGTAGAAAGCGAAAATTGAATAGTTTTTAAAACAAAATGCACCCTATACAATTGAGGTTGCAACTGGTTGCAACTTCACATGCAACACTGAATGAAAAAGTGTTGGTAACATTCATGATTGTATTGTAGTTGCTACAGGAGTTTTAATAACCAATAAAGTGAGGCTTTCAATCTTTGAAATAGAAAAAGGTCAAACAAAAATAAAACATGTAAGCCATTTGAACTGCCGAGATTGCAACCTCCTTGTAACCTTACTGGACAATTTAAAAACAAACGCTAAAAATATCTTTTCAAAGTTGAGATTTCAGTTTTTAACATCTTACATGAAGTCATTTATGTTGCTATGACTTAAAAAGCTCCATAATTAAAAATACTTTAAAACCGATCTCTAAAGTGTCCATTTTAAAGTCAAAGATACTTAAAAATCCTTCTAAACATAGAACCATAACCTAGATCTAAGATTTTTCATACCAAACATGCATAATATTTAAACTATATCAATTGAAACCCACAAAAACCATAAAATATGCATAAATAAAGCTTATTACATACCAACAACACTAATATAAGATTATAAACTATTTTCTTAACTTTAAGAACAAAAGTTTAGATGATATACGTTGAAGATCTTTTTCAAGAGGATTTCAATTAAAGTCTCCTCCTTAGTTTCAATTTTGGCCAGTGATTTTCTAGTGGGTTGGAGAGAAAATTTTAAGAGAAATGAAGAAGAAAACCTGTGTAGGCCTTAGGAGATTTTGGGATAAAAGAGAGAAGAACGAAGTCTTATAGTGAAATAACCTATTTATAGACATAGACTTAAACTTGATTAAATTTTCACTTAATTTCTAGCTTTTTCTTAACATGTTTCTTGGACGCTTAAGTGGGACAAAAGTTTGGATAAATCCCCATAATAGTAGGAGCCATTTTTAAGATAAAAAAAGGAAGAAAGTTTTATTAAATGCTCACCATACTTTGCCCCATGCTTTCTACTATTCAATGTCACAATTTGTCTCATTGTCATGTTACTTTACCCATAAGATACCATGATTTAAGGAAAACAGATAAAATTTTATTTGGTTGAGGGAGACTGACTATATGTCAAGAGATTTTTGATTTTGTCAAGTTTGTTTAACATAGTCTAGATCTAGTATAAATCTTTATATAAATTAGTATCGGTAAATTTTAATTCAAGTCATAAAATTAAAATTTTAAACTTAGAATTATTTCTAGACTTTATAAACACAAACTTGACATTTTTCTACACTCTACCTTAGTATTGTCATATTCTTAACAGTGTCAATTCCTAAAATAAGAAAGCATTTTTCACTGAAAATGCTACTCGTGCAACTTTGAATTTTAACTAGGTAATTAAGGACTTATTATATGTTAAAGTGTTTCTCGGTACACCATTATAACCTTATTGTACTTGAAAATTTTTATAATTTAAATTCTCAAGTTATCTACGACTAAAATTTCTTTCGCCTTAAATCGTTATAGAAACTATCAACCAAATTATTCGATTACTAAAGTTAATAAATTTAACTTAAACACTTTCTATAGAATACTAAAATATTTATATTAATTCTATAAATTCTTCAGTCACAAAAATTACACATAATATTTTTCAGGAAAATCCTTGACTTAAATATGTAAATTACAATATCTAATTTTAGGACTTTTTCAGTTATTACAAAACCAATCTTTAGGGAAATCAACACTCTAACTTGCAATTTTATTTC
>CAMOHE010025457.1:0-15551 GCA_946598075.1 Artocarpus hirsutus | reverse complement strand
ATGTCCCCTTTGTCTAATTCTATGTGTAAACTTAACAGAATTATTAACGTAGACATCATTAAAGATTAAAAAATATATTAAAATTCTAATGAATAAAAATAATTAAATGTTAAAAAATAATAAAAAAATTTATTTTATTTTTTCTATTTCTTTTTTTGTCTCTTCCTCCCTCTTAATCTTCCCTCGCTCGCCCTCTTTTCTCTGAATCTCTCTTGCTCACACAACGGACTAACCTATTAGAACCCATTGTAAAAATTTTTGTATTACTTCTAATAACTTAATCCAAGTTTGAATCAGGTGAGAAATCCTAATATAGGGATTTATAGCAATAAAATTAAGATAATTAATGAAAACGTGAGATTGCAGAGATCGGAGAGTAAACTATAGACCGAATAGCCCGAATAAAAGAAATAAACAACAATTGAACAAAAACCCTTTCTTTTTTTCTTTTTTTTTTTCATATCAAAATGAACCAACACCAAAATCTTATCAAAGGAAAAAAAAAATCCACTTCCTAAAAACTCGTAAGATATTGTATAGATAAAAATTGTGGATCAAGAGAACTAGGTAAGATTGGAATCAAACGATCAAATCCAAGACCCATTTTCACAGCCACCATCTTCATCAAATCAAGACCTATTTTCACCACCTCCATCTTCTTCTTTGGCATCTTCGCCCTCATCTACATCGTTGTCGCCGTTAGATTCTGACCAAATTCCCCGGTCAAGAGAGTCGGCGAGGAAAGTTGATGGTGGGTGGGGTGCTGCGAAGCGGGGGCACATGAGTAGCTCGCTGGGGTGGTGGGTTGGCAGTCGCGAAGCTTGGCATCGTGGGATAAGGGCGAGAGAAGGGGATCACGTGAGGAATTAAGGGGACGGCGGCGGGGGGGTCACCAGATAAGGAATTTATTTGTTCTGCTAGTTTTTCCCCCTGAAATGGTTGGTTCACGTAGAGAGAGAAAGAACGGAGAGAGAGTAAGGGAAGATGGTGGAAGAGAGAAATAGAAACAAGAAAAAAAAACTGAAATTAAAATATTCTTTTTAAATTTTAGAGAAGTTACATGGGATTTAAAGGTAGACAGCGTCCAACTCATAAAAGTTACGATGTCGTTTTTTACAAAACAACTGTATAATTTTTAAACCAAGAGGCCTGTATAATGCTGTAAAATTACACTTTTACCCGGTCAATACAGTAGATGTACTGTCAATAACCGGATGAAGATCAATTACAATTTGATTTATAAAGGAAAAGCAGCCACGTGGACCACTTAAGCCAACAACCCTCCATTTAACAAACTAAAAACAGGCCATATAACCTGGGAGGATAAAACGCCCGGGCGTACCAAAATGAACTCCTATATATATGTATGTATGTATGTATGTATATGTATGTACACACATATATATACACACACAAACTTCCTCATGAAGTTGAGTGAATTGATTTTGGATTAGGCTGAGGAGTTAGATGCGAATACCCTTATCCAAAACCTCTGATTTATTCGCCTGTCCTTGTCATGTGATTATCAGCATGTGATCTCTTAATTGTTCTCTCTTGTTGAGCAGTTCTCAGTTATAAGTTGCAGTCTGTTGCAAATACAAAAAAAAAAAAAAAAAAAGGCTATTGCTAGGGTTCATTTTGAGCCAATAAATTTAGTATTAGGTTTTGTCAATTTTGTGTATCCTTTTATTTTGATGTGATTTTAATTAGATCCAACATCAAAAAATATGCACTATGGTAATATAGGCTTTGGCTTTATTTTAGCACCTGAACCAATCTGACATGTGTAACTTTTTTTTATTCACAAATATAACTTTATTTATATGTTTGTGTAACTATCAATTTTTTGAAGGTAACTTGTAATGTTATATTTGTTTGAACTGCATTTATTAAATATTCTTTATGAATAATTTAAAAGCTATATGAACGTAGGAAGAAAATTACTTACAAATGAAAAAAGTTATAAGTTGTGGACTGGTTTTGCACCAGATTGGACACCATCTTAACAAATATAAGCAACCATAAAAAGTTCCTTTCAAATTCAATAAAATTTTAGACTAATGATTTATCCTCGTTGGAACTAGAGGTTTTAGGTAATGATATGTCGCTGTAATTTCTTAGTGAATATGAGACTAATTTCCATGCTTTTCATTCTGTGTCACTTAACATATTCGTGTGCATGAATATTCTATGCTATAAAATTCCTTATATACATAAAATTGAGCCATTCCAATAACCAACGTATAAGTTCTAGGAGATCATGAAGGGTTAATATTGATTCAAATTCAACGTGAGGTGCTACTCATGCAAATGTCCAAAACATTATGCCCTCAAAAAAAATGTCACGTACCTTGTTAAGTTATCAAAATAATCAAGTCTACATGTAAAAACAAATTAAGCGTGCTGCATAAAGAAATGATCAAATTTATCAGGATGTATAATCAAAAGATTAAAAGATTATGTAGAGGGGGTACTAACTACATATGTTTTGTTTTTATTGTGCAACTGTCCAAAATGTAAATGTCCTTAGATTGGGACATTATGAGTAAAAAATTTGGAGGGAAAAAAAAGACAATTATAGTTTTCGTTACCCAACCAAAAGATAAAGAGTAAAAGATGAAGAAAAGAGACAGTCCAGCAAACAAGAGAAAGAAAGAGAGATAGAGATGGCTAAATTATATGCCTGCATGACGGTGGATGTTAATCATTTTATGTAAGGTGGCAACTTTGAGAATCTTGGTACAACTAGGGCCAAAGGAAAATATTATAATAATATTATATGTGTATATATATGTATATGCATATATTTGCGTCAACATAAGGCATGTAGGACAATGTTGGGTCGCTGGAGCGGCAGTTCTATTATGGAAAGAAAACAAAGAGATATTTTGTCCAGTGAAAAGTCACCATTCCCATGGCACATTCCTGAATATTCCATTATTCTTAGGCCATTATAAGCACACAAGGGTATTTTACAAGTATTTGGTTCAATAATTGAGTTGGAAATGTGCGTTTAATAGTTAAGGTTATCATGATGACCAACAACAATGTCCTGGTATTTTAGTATATTCCCCATTTATATATCTTATCTTTTAGGTAACGAACGAGTATGCAAGATATTCTGATATCCAAGAATAGTCTTGTCCAAGATTCCATAAACATACTATTAAATTTATTTAATTAAAAAAGGATAGCTAGGTGATATATTTTTAGGTTTATGGGGCCACATGAAACATTATATATAGTAAATGCCCAATAAATCTAGTTTGTTTGGGGGATTTGTTGTACATGGACAAAAGGAAAAAAAAAAAATGAGATAATTTGTTGATAATTATCTCTCTCAATCTCCTGCCGTTGGATCACAAGCTCATCATAATACAACGACGAGAAGATGCGCCAATATGCTATCAGTAGCTTGGATTAGAATAGGTTGTACATTGACAAGAGGAGAAAGATTGATAATTTGTTACTTGTTGTCTCAATCGATCTTGTACTGTTAGATCAGAAGCTGACCACGATCTAACGGTGAGAAGATGTGCAACAAGTAACGTTACTTGTTGGTCAGGTAGACTTTTTAGAATTTTTCATCAGTAGCTTGGATTAGAATACAAAATTCAATAAATATTTAAATTCAATCTTCTGTTGTGAGTATCCTTTGTCAAGTAGATGGTTGGAGAAGGGAGCTTCGGGTGTCCGGGTGGCTAGCGGTGATAGACTTCGGTGTCAAAGATCGCTGTAGAGGCTATATTGTTTTTTCAATAAAGGCAGGGATGTTTCCACCTCGTTTTTTGTATTTTTTTTTGTTATGTTGTTTTTTATGTGTTTGCAATAATGGAGATGATTTTCTCATTTCTCAGATTTATTTTATGTGGTTTACCTGTTTGTAAGAAGCGGGATTTGTAGTTATAGTCGGCTAGATGTGTATCTAGTCCAAGTTGTTTATGGTCGGCTAGATCTCTATCTGGTTCAGGTCGTTTTTGTCTCCAATATGGAGGAACTAGATTATGTCGATTAGGTTTGCCAGTTGATGAGCCGTTGCAACGAGCTATTGTCGAGCTCTATCAAGTAGGGATTTCTCTTTTCGGCTTTGAAACCTGTTATTTGTCTCTCTGCGCTTCAATGTCTGCTTTGTTGGTCCTAACACTGGTAGAACTAATTATGATTAGGGATAGTTCATGTCCTTAATAAACAACTTAACCGACTTTGTTTATATTTTTTTTAGTTTAAATGAAGTTTCTTTATTAAAAAATAGATATTAGTTTTTTTTTCTTTTCTAAATCTCTCTCTATCTGTCTCTTAACGAAAGACATGGATCCACGGAAGGTGGAGGAGTTGGACTTGGGCTAACCTGCCTCTGCCCTAGGGAAAAACAAAAGAAGAAGAAATTATTTAACAACAAATTAAAAAGTGTCCCTTCAGTGAATCTAAGGCCAAATGACTCCTGCTCTATCTAAAAAAACTAATCTTATCATGTATAATATATCATATCATATAAGCTATATATACAACGAGGGAGTTCTATTCCATGCTATTCTCCATGACGAAATTGTCATAATGAGGATTCTGGGCATATTCAGTCGCTAACATAAAATAATTCAATAAACCAAAATAGGGAAATTATTTTTTTTTATTCTCATTCCAAAAACAGGCATATCTGTTGATGGTCGATTATATACTGATATGATATAATATATAGTCTCCATGACGAAATTTTAATAATAAGGATTCTGGGCATATTCAGTCGCTAGCATAAAATAATACAATAAACCAAAATAGGAAAATTATTATTTTTTATTCTCATTCCAAAAACATGCATATCTGTTGATGGTCGACTATATATTGATACGATATAATATATAGTCTACATGGCGAAATTTTAATAATAAGGATTCTGGGCATATTCAGTCGCTAGCATAAAATAATACAATAAACCAAAATAGGAAAATTATTTTTTTTTATTCTCATTCCAAAAACATGCATATCTGTTGATGGTCGACTATATATTGATACGATATAATATATAGTCTCCATGGCGAAATTTTAATAACAAGGATTCTGGGCATATTCAGTCGCTAGCATAAAATTATACAATGAACCAAAATAGGAAAATTATTTTTTTATTCTTATTTCAAAATCATGCATATCTGTTGGTGGTCGACTATATATTGATATGATATAATATATAGTCTCCATGACGAAATTGTCATAATAAGGATTCTGGCCGTATTCAGTCTGGCGCATAAAATAATACAATAAACCAAAATAGGAAAATTATTATTTTTTTAATTCTCATTCCACAAACATGCATATCTGTTGGTGGTCGACTATATATTGATATAATATAATATTTGTTTGAATGAATCATGCACTCTCTGTCATATCCAAAGTTTGATCAATTGTATATAACCTTGGTAATATGATTTAGGTCAACATCTCTCTCTCATATTTTTCCATGAAACACTCTTTCTTTCTTTTTTTTTCTGAGGGGCATTCATTTCTTAGTATGCCTATAACCTATGCCTGTTTTCCTTGACATTGACTCTAGTGAACCCAAGCTAGCATTAAGTTTTTCTTATTCATGAACTAATGTAATAGTAGAGAGCATATATATGTTTATATATATATATAGATATATATATATATATGTATGAATATCTTAATTTATTGATTAATCCTTCCCTTGTCTTATTTTAGCTTATAAGGCACTGTCTTTGTGGCTTCCCTAAAACGTGCAAAAGAGTTATAGTACTCTAATATTTATTGCAACTAATTGAGCTGCTAATATTTCCTTTTTATTCTCTCTCGCATTCGTTAGTAGGGCTTGAAAAAACTGTGTACTAGTGATAACAATTTACAAACTTGGGGGTGAGGATTAGAACTCTACATTCTGTGATGGAGTCAAATACTGTATTACCGTTAAGGTGTGTCTGCAACCACAAAGAGAGCAACATTGCTAAAGTGTTTACAATTAATATAATGTTTTTTATTAATCAAACAAACATGGTCAAATGCATTCGTGAATTTTTTTTTCATAAATATTCATATAACCAAAATTGGCTCGTTATTCATTATATAAAATACAAATATTCAATAACTTAAGTGGGTTTCAGATTCACTGTCATTAGACAAGAATCAACGTCAAGAACACAATAAAAGGATATGTTATTCAGTATATAAAATACAAATATTTAATAACTTTGGTTCAAACTGTTTACTAGGCTTGCTTCTAAGGACGCCAATTCGTCCAAATTCATTCTGAATTGGACCTTAATTTGTGACTCCATTAAAACCACACGAGGCTGTACCTCTGAGAGGCCACATTTGGGACTTCATTTTATTGTTTTGAAATGTTGACACAAAGTAGTACTTGTGAATAATTAGTGCATTACCTGTAGGTATTCCAATATTTGTATTTAGTTGTCACTTCAGTGAGGATTCAACTCCTGTAATATTACTATCATGGGCAAGTTTGTTTTGTCCACAAAGCTGGTGGAGCTTCTCTTTTCTTGTTGATGAAAGAGAAAGAAACCAGCTTGACAATATCGTAACTCAAAAGCGATCGATATGCCTACCAAACATTTCAAAACTACGATTTTTGACAGTGATGAAGCGTTGACACTAAAGTTGGTTTGAGTTCTGGTTTGAAAAAGTGGTATTGTACTTTCATTTTCGCTTAAAAAAAGGAAGAAAATACTAGATTTTTAAAACTTTTTGAGATACATATTATATTTTAAAATATATATATAGTCAATAGCAGATTTTTTGATATAAATAGTTTATTTATAAGATAAATCAAAATTATTTATACCTTAAAACTATTTATTGTATAGATAATAATATTTACACCGTAAATAAAGAGACAATAAATTATTTACGTGTTATGTACTACAAATATTTTCAAAACTTTATATTTACTACAATTAATTTTTGAAAAAAAAAACATTTTACTACAATTTCCGCGTCTTTTTTACGTGGGCCCCTTGATAACTAGAGCACTTGAGCCCTTTATTGGAGTGCCAAGGAACTTCAATGCCACTATAGATCATCATGTTTAGACCTGCGTGTGTGTTTTCTTCTGCTTCTTCCTCTTTTTTTTTTTTTTTTTTTTTTTTTTTTGAGTATAGCTTAGACATGGTAGTTGGTAGATGCCTCTTATATATCCCCTCTTTTGTCTTTATTTTTGTGTTGGATCAATGTGCGCATGTGCATGGTATATGCTCTGGAGAATTCATAAGGAAAAATTGCAATGTCCCCCTAATGCCAAACTAGAGTTAATTTCTTGAGAGAGAGATACCATGTTAAGTACAACAAATCCTCCAATCAAAACGAACAAAAAAAGAGGACTATATGTGTGTGTGTGTGTGTATATATATATATATATATATATATATCACACTTCAACAACTATACCAAACTATGTGAAAGACAAAACCAATGTGAGGAAAAAGAGAGGAATAAATGAACATTTTTCCTGTCGTTTGGCATAGATTCTAACCTCTAATCTCTTCATTTGTAAAAAAATTGAAATTGGATTTCTTTGAAGGATTTCAAATCTCTCATCTAATCTATTCTTTCCTTTTCTTGCCGTATCAAACAATCATAGATCTGAAAATCCTTTCGCTGATCCCCTACCCTGCTCACTCTTTTTTAATTTTCCCTCCTCCCAAACAAGAGCTATGTTTGGTAAGAGGAAAAGAACATAAAAGAACAGAAAGCCACGCAACCGTGGTGAGGAAAGTCGAGAGGAAAGGAAGGATCCTTTTCTTATTGTGTTATTCGATTCACTCTTTAAATATTGCCGTGTTTGGAGATATTAAAATTGGAGTACGTTGAAGCATTTGAAATTCCCTATCCAATCTATTGCCTTGTCTTTTTTATCCTACAAAACAATCATAGATACCAAATTTTTTTCCATTAATCTTGTCACCCTCTCCCTCATTCCACATTTCCCTCCCACCCAACAAGCTCTATTTATGGAACAATATGTAGTTCTCAAAATCATGTGTTTGAAAGGCCATTAATAGAAACTCGGATGTAACGGTCACAAGCGGCGGCGATACGGCATTGCTCAACCAAAATATAGAAACATATTCCCTTGTATACATTCATAGATTTTTAATGATCTTTGAATTTGGAATTATACAAGGGGATTCGAGTCCCCTAGAGAGAAGATTGTACGAGGGGACTCAAGACTTCAACCAGTTCTGCCCCTAAATCGAGAAATAACCCTCCTTATATAGGCAAAGAGGGAATCTACTATTGAACATCACACCATTGCTCATAATTGCAATGGGGATAGCTGACTTGACGTGAAGTAAGAATCTACTTTCCAACTGATTAGTACTTTTTAACTCACGATAAATAACTATTGGATATTAATAAGTTGTAAAGTAGATTACTACATCAACTCATATCAACTTCCTTGTTCAAATTATGTGTCCAATGTTAAATTCTCTCCTTCCCTATGTTAGGAGGGTCACTTCTCGGATAAGGAGCAAAACTGCTCAAAGCCTCGAGTTCTTGTATAATCTTTCCACCGTATCAATAAAAGTTCCTCGTATATACGTGCGTGGAAGAGGTTAAGGTGTTTGGATTTCCACTGGTACACCAGGAGTAGGCTCTAATACCTGCGCATCTGGTAATTCCTTTGCCAAAAGTTCCTGCAACAAAGAAACCATTTTCAGCTTCAACTCTGCTACTTTCAAAACCATCTAAACGCATTTACAAAACAGAATATTGCAATTAAAAGATTAAACAAAGATATAAAAAATAAAATAAAATAACAGAATGAAAGGAAACAGATTGAAAATAATATGATTGTTTTGGCAAGAAATATACAAGTGGGCAAAAGAGTAGAGAATGGGCCAAAAAAAGTCTTGAAAGCATAACTTAGGTCCAACTCATTCTACTCGAACCAGTTTTGCTACAATGTTTTCTCTCACAAAATTTAAATTGCTACAGTATTTCGGGCAATAAATAGAATAAAAACTCCCTACAGTTCACCCAACATAGCGAGCTCATTTTCAATG
Source organism: Artocarpus hirsutus (assembly GCA_946598075.1). Taxonomy (NCBI): domain Eukaryota; kingdom Viridiplantae; phylum Streptophyta; class Magnoliopsida; order Rosales; family Moraceae; genus Artocarpus; species Artocarpus hirsutus. The sequence continues at coordinate 6,522 of CAMOHE010025457.1, read as the reverse complement.
TATGCCTTTGGTAAGGTTACAAACGAAGGTGCTATAAAAGGCTTCAAGTGTTCTTACGTTTTGAAGCAATAAAATCTATTGGAATTGGCTCTGTATCAAAGGAATCTCATCAACTATAAGACTGTGGGGGGAGTGGAATCAACGCAATTGTGAGTAAGGCCTTGACTTCTTCCACGAAGAGCAAGAAAAAATACGCATTTTTCTTTCTTAACTACAGCAGTTTCGAAAAACCTAAGAAAGTGAACACTTATTCAATGAAATTACTCGAATTTACGATATACTATCTAAAATTTTTGTATTCTCAAAGTTTGTCATATCTAAACTAAGAGTTTGTTAACAATGCATATAGGAACGCTGACCTTGAACGATCCTATTGTTCCCTCGGCCTGAATTAGACTAGCCAGAAGCCCTTTGCTGTCGAGGTCTCCGTTTTTCATTGGAACAACAAACCTACAATACGTCAGGGTTCAATAAAAGACCATAACGACTATAAGAAATTGGCCACTAAAACCTGAAGTAAAAATAATAATAATAATAATTAATTCATTAATTTTATACTTTGCATTCAGCAGTTTTGCAAGTTGAACGGCATCTTCTTGACCAGATACCAAAGTGAAATTCGGCAAAAGCTGTTTTATGACAGGTGTGATAATAATATCAGCCCTTTCCTTCTCTAAAAAACTCTTGTTGTATACACAGTGAGGCTCATAGTAAAGAGTAAGTTGGTCTTGTGGAGAAGTTACAAGATACCTGGAGCATTATCAGTGAAACAATGACTAAAATTGATTAAAAAAATAAAATAAAATAAAATAAAAAGAAAAGAGCAAGGGACATTTTATATCAAAGGAAATTCATTGCTGAACCATACACCAAAATCAATATATACACCACATGCACATATACGTGCTTAAATATTTTTATTTAAGCAGTCTATTCTAACAGGGCAAGTAGTGAAATGTCTTCAGCAAACAAATTACTGTAGAATAAAACTTGAAAGCGCATCAGAAAATTAAAGCATGAAAAAGCTTACCCATTTTCGGGACGCTGCCAAGGAGGACCAAGAACCGGCCCTGCAGTAGCTTGGACTTTGACTTTAGAACCATTACTTGCTTCAATAACAGAGCTCTGACCAGGTTCTAGATACGTGGTCTGGATCACATGGATTTTTGTGGTTAGATCAGAATAAGGAAATGCATGAACTATGAGCGTAACTGGAACATTATGTTTTCTATTAAGCAGTAGGCATTACGTACAAGTGTTGAACCTCAAAAGCCAAACAGATCAAAGCCACGCTGGTAAAATAGACATGGCTCGTTTGTTTTCCACTAGTATTAAAGAGGCACATCCAAGCAATATGTGAAATTAGTTGCACACATTGAGAAGACAAAACAAGCTGAGGGAAGGTAACTATAACGTAAAAGACTGACATCCACTACATCTGTTCTAAATACATTCCTCCTAGGAGTTCTAAGAACTACAACTTCCTTGACATAACAAAAGGCAAATGATAGATTCATTTTATTTTATTAGCAAGAGCTAGATGACTGTAGAAATTATGGGGAAAAATTTACAAAGTGTTTACTATTATTAAATTATAACCAAACTCCCCTTCAAAAAAAAATTATAACCAAACTGCTAGGATGATCTTCTATTGACTATGTCACAATCCAATCAGGCATATATTAGATTGAAATTACTTAGACATATGCAGCCTGGATAGAGAAAATGAAAGTTAAAATGGAGTAATTTCTCTTTTCTTTTATTAAAAAAAGGTACTAAGTTGAGTACTTACATTGCTGAAAAGGGGATCAAGCAGTTCTTTAGCATTGGGAGTTGCCAACACTCTAAGATTTGGGTGCTTTTTAGAGAGGGGATTTAAAGTCTTCAAATGACAGTGATCATCAAGACTTTGTGTAATTAATAAGCAATCAATTCGAGGAAGATCACTTAGCTGAAACAAAACTTTACACAATTAGAACAAGCCCATGAATTTTCTCTTAAATTCGTTTTAACGAATTAGGTAAAAAATAATAATAAGTACCTGAAAATTCTTTAAAAACTTCTTAGCAGCGTCATAAAGCCAGGGGATTCCAAAATCCAAATTGCCCACCAGGATTGGATCAACCAACATTTTTAACCCGCCCACTTCCCAGAGCCAACTATTCCCCTAAATTAAGAAGTCCTAAACTTCATCAACACCAGTACTACCAAAAAAAAAAAACTTTTGAAAGTTAATAATAATTTTGGGAAAGACCCAGAAAAGGAAAAAACAAAAGCCCACCTCCAAGTAAGTGAGCTTGAACACATCATCGGTGCCTGCAGAGCTCGACCCAGAAATGCTCTCTTCAGAAACAACAGCAGAAATCGCACCACCAAACTTCCAACTAAGAAAAACCAAAAAAAAAAAAATGGCATTTTGGGTCAAATTTTCTTATTCAAATGCACAAATAGAGAAAGGTATACGTACATGCGAGTAAAACCTGGGCTTTGACATGTTGGACGTTGAGAAAGTTGACTTGGTACTAAGGAAACCAAGGGAAGTACTTGAAGGCAAAGAAGGGAATGAGGGTCTTCTGGTTCTGCAAGATTTGCACGAGAAGGGAAGAGAATTAACGCCAGGAATAGCTGCCATTGATGATGATTCCAAGTTTTCTCAGTGAGTTTTTTCCCTTTTTTTTTTTTTTTAATTTTTAGTTGTTTTGATAATCAATGATGCGTTAGTGGTAGTAGTAGAGGCTAAAGAATCCTCGTCCGTCGTTTACACGAATGGATTTGATTTTGCCACTTGCCTCTCGCCAACCCACTATTTTTGTTTTGTTAATTTAATACCAAAAATATCCGTCAGTTTTTACGGAACAATACTTTTGTTTCGAATTTTTTGAAATATCAAAAGTGACCCCAAATGTTTCAATGAGAGCTAAACAGACAACCGTTTGCGACTTGGCCGGTCAAAATTTATACCACATTTAATGGAATTTTGAAACATATTATAAAATCGAGCTTAACAATGTCAGAACATGAATCGAAAAGAGTCTACGAAATCCCATTGTGGAAGTCGCTGTCAGCAAGGAAATGAAAATGTAGATTGTTAGTCGGGAAGTTTGAAAGTGGTCATTCAAAGTGGTTACTCCAGAGGTTGTGGAAGGTAAGTTGGTTGCAATTGGAGATTGCTTGTTGTTGATGCTTGAGAGCGGCCAAACACCAAGTGTGGGGGTACATGGCGATTAGGTTTTTTATTTTGTTCGGCTCTACTTGGTCTAGACAAATCTGCAAGAGAAGAGAATGCCTTAGAATAAGAGGGATACGGTGCGGTACTTGTCAAGGGCCCTCCTATACTCAAGTCATCGAATTGATCTAGAGGAGATAAAGGAAAGGTAGAGCAAGCAAGAAGAAAAATGCATGTACCTTTGTAGTAGAGTTGATGCTCCTATTTATAGAATTTAGCTTAAATTTGGGTGTGGATCAGGTTGACCTATGACCCCAATGTATAATAATTGTACAAAGCCTTTGGACTAAATAACAAGTGTCAAGATCCTAATGATCGAATGTTCCCCAGAGGGTGAGTATTGACCTGAATTGGGTAGTTTCTAGGTCAAACAAATCTTCATAGGATGGATCCTAGTCAGATGGATCTTGGTCGGATGAATCCTGATTGGACTGATCCTAGTCGGACAGATCCTAGTAGGACAGGTCATGGTTGGACAGATCCTAGTATGACAGAACCTAGTCGAACTGATCCTCATGAGACAAATCTGGGTCAGATCCCAGTTAGACATATGGTCGGATCCCATTCAAACCTTGGTCAGACCTATAATTGGATCACAATTAGACCTTTGCATATAGTTGGTCATAGAAGTAGTCTTGGGTGGTTTTTAAATTGTGAAAAATCTTCCCACAATAGTAGCCCTTTAAGACTTTACTATTAGAGGTCATCAACATTGAAGTCTTGATGTGGTCGAAAAGTACCTTTCTTGTGTCTTAATGAGGTCTACTAAGGACCCTTAGACAACTTGGTTGGTCGTAACTTTCTCAACCCCTAATGTTTCTTCGTTGGTTATAGCCTTTTTAGGTATTTTGGTTTTGGATATGGTCAACTGTAGCGGGGAACCTAGTCTTATTAGGTTGGCCGGAGCCTTCTTGGATCTTTAAGTCTCTGTTCACTATGGCCCTTCTTGGACATTGAGGTCTCTTGGTATGCCATAGCTTTTTTAACCTTGAGGTTGCTTGGTTGATTGTAGCCTTTTTAGACTCTTCATCTTGGACTTGGTCGGTCGTAGTGAATATCTGGTCTTCTTTAATTGGTCATAGCCTTCTTAGACCTTTAGGTCTCTAAGTAGGTCATAGCCTTTCTAACTGTGAGGTTTCTTGGTTGGTTGTAAAGCTTTTGGATTCTTCATCCTAGACCTGGTCAGCTGTAGATAGGATCTAGTCTTTTTTGTTCAATTGTCACCTTTTTGGACCTTTAGGTCTCTTAGTTGGCCATACCTTTTTTGAACTTTTTGTCTTAGACCTAGTCGACCATAGTAGGGACTTGGTCTTCTTTGATCGATCATAGCCTTCTTGGACCCTTAGGTGTATAAATTGGCCATAGCTTTTCTAACCCTAAGGTTTCTTAGTTGGTCGTATCCTTTTTGGACTCTTCATCCTAAACTTAGTCAATCATAGCCGAGACCTAGTTTTCTCCTCATTAGAGTTGGTTGATCTTGTGGTCAGACCTGGTCAAAATTCATCGAACTTTTCGTTAAACGTGGTCAAATTCTGGTTGGATCTATAATTGGACTCTTCGACATACTTAGTGGACCTAGTTTCTTCGAACCTAGTGGACCTGGTCTGACTTGGTGGACGTAATTGGACCTATGGTTGGACTCCTGGTTGAATGTCTGGCCCTCTACTTGGGTTCTTGACACTTAGTCAAGTGACCTTCTAATCTTCTAGTCTTTTTACCTTCCCTGGAATGCTTAGGGGAAGAATGAGGTTGCTGGAAAGGCACGGTGCCCTACCTTTGGCACCGTAATATTGATACGTAAAAGCGACACAACACATTATGTGAGGGGCGCATGGTAGTCGGGTTCCCTATCTTGCCTGGCTCCTCCTAGTCTGGTCAAATATATAAGGGAAAAGAAGAAATTAAAGTAAGGGGACACTGATGTGCTGTCTGCCAAGAGCGCTCTGATACTCAAGTCAACAGACTGATTGCGAAGAGTAAGAAGAGAGACAAAGCATGCAAGGGGAAAATGCATGTACTTTTGTGACAGAGTTGATGCTCTTCTTTATAGAGTTTAGCTTGAATCTGAGTGTGGATCAAGTTTGACCCATGACCCAAGTGTATGATAATTATATAGCCCTTAGAATGAATGACCAAGGTCAAGATCCCAATGGTGGGATGTTCCCTCGAAGGTGAGTATTTACCTGATTTTGGTTATGTCTTGGTTGGGCGAGTGATAGTTAGACGGATCCTGATAGGACGAATCCTAGCTGGACCGATACTGGTCAGATGGATCATAATAGAATAGATCCTAGTTAGACTAATCCTGATAGAACATATCCTGATCGGATGAATCTTAGTCGGACGGATCCTAGTTGACTAAGAACATCTTTTTGCTTTTGTGAGGTTTGAAAGAAATGACTAGTCAAAGGATTGATTGTAATTAACGATGCTTTTGAAATCTATACTCTTGATAAAAAAAAAAAATGAATCTAACATGTGGCACAATGTTTTTTTTTTTTTTACTTTTTTGTTTTCTTCTTTAAAATTTTTTGGTTTGCTTCTCTTCTTTTCTTTGTTTTTTTCATCTTCGATACTTCGTTTCACTTTAACAAGAACAATACTTTCTTAGGAAAAAACAATTTTAGGATTTTTTGTAATTTAAAATAATGACTTTGGTATCCTATAATTTTCACAAAATGATAAAGGTAATTTAACATTGTAAAATTGCCATTTTGGTGGCAACCTTTTAAAATTATTAGTTTTAAATTAACGAGAATGGTAGTTTAGATATTCTATGTCGCAAGACATTGGCATGTTTGGCACACCTTATTGTATTATATTGTATTGTATTGTATTGTATTACACTGTATTGTATTATATATAAAAAATATAATACAATACAATACGGTGTACCAAACAAGCCATAACATGATGTTTTTATGGTGTAAAATAAGCTACTAATATTATAAGTCCAAATTATCCTTCTCAAGATCCTAAGATTTTTTTAAACATATAATGCCCAAATTATCCTTCTCATTAATTAACAAAATTTAAACATTTTAAACATATTTGAAAACATTTAAAATTTATTTAGCCGATTTATTTAAAAAGAAAAAAGAAAAGAGATAATTACATGCCATTGGAAAAAAAAATTGTATCAAATATACCCATTCTGTTGTATCGTTGAAGAAATATTTTTATTTATTACATAAAATAATATACCCATTTTCTTTGCATTGTTTTCATTCTTTCAATTCTATGTTTCTTATATAAAAAATTTAAATCAACAACGCTCGTGATTATGTTTAACTATC